>PVHX01016574.1:0-10483 GCA_004024805.1 Geosciurus inauris | reverse complement strand
AATTTCTCCACAACAAAAAATAGTAAAAACAATATACAAAAAGAACGAACAAAAATTGTTCAAAATATGCAAATACTAGAACTCAGAGGAGTTTGGGTGATACTGGGACGTGTGTGCACCTGGCGTATCGTAAAGCAAGCCAGGCTGCATAAACAGATGCAGGGTACACATGCTTCACCCAACCGTGGTTTCTGTACCTTGTTGACTGACAGAACAGTATTGCTCCCTCTGGGAGGGGCTGCTCTACAAAATCACTATGCAGCATCGTTAAACTCATGTGTCCTGTTACCTGGATAATGGGCATAAAATGGAAGGGTCACACCAGAATTGAGACTGAGAATAGATGAGAATATTTACTTTTTGGGTTTGAGGCAGTGGTGAATGTTTTAAATAAGCAAGTCTGATTTCATACAATTCTACTGTAAATGCCATTTTTCTGATAAGACATTTGTTATGAGAACCAAGTGGGAAAGTTTGGTTACACAGTGGGGGTGGGGAGGCTAAGTGTTACAGTTGCTGTTGAAGACCCCCCACTCCAAATTGGAAGAGGTGGTCTTAAGTTCTCTGATCATCTGAGTCAAATCTGTGAGGAGGAGTGACCTTCACCCTTGTCTGAGCCTCTATGGGCTTTGTACCTTGTCCTGTGGCATTCCTAAGTCACTGTAACCTCAGTCCAGTCTTTGACAGACTTGGTCCACTATGAAAATCACATGGACAGGTATGGACTGAACGGTGTTCCCTCAATTTGCACAGTTGAAGTCCTAACTCCCACCACGTCAGAATGCATCTGGTAGGAGACAGGGCCTCTAAGGAGGTCATTTAGGTAAAAGCAAGTTGTAAGAGCAGGTCGTAAGGGTGGGCCCTGACCCAACATGACTGGTTTCCTTATAAGATGAGGAGATTGGACAGACAACACAGACCACAGGCAGTCATGTGAGGACACGGAAGAGGTGGTCCCCGCAAGCCAAGAAGAGAGGCCTCAGAAGAAGAGATACATGCTGACATCTTGATCTTGTGCTTCTAGCTTAACAATCACGAGAAAGTAAATTTATGTTGTTTAAGACCTGAAGTCTGTGGTATGTAGCAATAGCAGCTTGAGCAGCTAACACAGACGCTTTGAGTTGGGGGGAGATTGTGAGCTTCATTCTAGTGGGATTATTATTTCCACCTTGACATAAGGCAGAGTGGAATGTTCCTATAGGGTGCATGCTGAGTAGGAGCTGTACCATTGAGCTGCATCCCCAGCGCCTAAGAAGCCCTTAAGGCTAGTTCTGTCCTCACCCTTTACTACTTTGCTGTGCAATAATAACAGGTTTTAATAGAAAATACACAAATTGAAAGCAACAAAAATAGTGCTGTCTTCTAGCGAAGTTCTTAATGTAGTTTCTGATGTATGTAAAGATGAAGATTTGTCCTGTATTTTGATAAGTACCCAAATTTTTAATACCAGTAATGAAGCATAAGTCTGTATATTAACAAATTTTATCAAGAAAATTTTGAAATATTTCATAAAATCATTTGAGATAAAGTTATATATTTCTATGAAATTGATGCATCCAGATCACAAATAGCTCAAGTTGTAGATCCAACAGGTCAAGAGACAGTCCGACCCCAGGGTTTAAGAAATACATTTATTGACATTGTACATAGGTGTTCAAAGCACTGTGGGTGTAAAACTGTGGCAGAAATAAAGAGGGCTTAGTCTTGCTCCTAAGTTCAAGGTTGGGTCGAAGTGGTCCTTGCAGGAAGATGGAGCAGGTGGTGGCTGGCCCTGCTTTTGGACCACAGAGTTCCAGAGTTCACAACAGCTAAGCCCCAGCTCCTGCAACTTCCAGTTCAGAACCCTGCAGTCCCGCTGCCCCTACAGAAGCTCATGGCTTGTCAGCTGCCCTGTCTCCCACCCCTGCTGGGAGGCTGGAAGCTGAGATTTCCTATCCAGGGCTTTGTCTCCCGAGCTACAGCTGCAGGTAGGTGAGCAACATGAAGGGGTTAATTGGACAACCCTCAGCCCTCAATCCAATTGCAAAGCCAGAAGTAAATATGAAGAATGAAGACCCTTCCCTGCCAGCAGTGTTGACAGCCTCAGCTGAAACAAGCCGTTCGCTCTCAGTAAGAGTTTTTCTTTCATTTTTTTCTTAGTTTCTTTTGTTTCCTCTCTGAATTCCACCTATCTTAAAATGCTTACTTTTTGCTCTTCTTTTAAAAATTTTGTTCAAATATCATTTCATTGTATTTTATTATTTTCTGTTTTTTCCCATTCTTGCAAGACTGTGTTCTCACTGTGCCGATAGGTTAGAAAATGTATGTTCATATTATTGTAATTATACTCATAATTTTATTTTCACTTTAAATACTTTCCTCTGCATCTGTTTATTATTCAGCCTTGGAGTTTGACATAGGTGGGATGTAATTATACAGGGGTTTGAGTTTTTACACTACATTTGTTCATGTGTCACATCTTGGTTTTTGTCCCTCTTAGTGCCCCTTCTCAAGTCTCTTCCCCTACTAACAGCTAAATCTTCCCATTCCCTCTTCCTCTTAGTTTCTTAAAAAAATATTTTTAGTTCATTTATTTTATTTATTCATTTGTATATGGTGCTGAGAATCGAACCCTGAGAACACTCTACCCTAGCCCTCTCTTTAGTTTTTTAAAAATATTTTTGATTAATTTTTTATTCATCCTTCTTTACCACTGACATCTGTTTATGATATATAAAAGATAAAGGGGGACCTGGGGATGTAGCTCAGTGGTAGAGGGCTTGTGTGGCACATGTGAGGCATTCGGTTCAATCCTCCGCACCACATAAAAATAAGTAAATAAGTAAAATGTATAGTGTCCATCTACAACTAAAAATATTTTTTAAATGCTTAAAAAAAGATAAAAGGGAATCCACCTCAATTGATGCTTATGCCTCTCTTATGCTCACTTTTTAAAAAACTAATTCAAACTTTCTCTTGCCTTCCTACCCTATTTTCTTCACATAACAGATTGCAATCCCACTAAATAATAGTTTACATAATTCTGCAGTCATATTATTGTGATTATTAATACAGTAGATGATGTCATAGACTTTTTTTTTTAAAAATTTTTTTGTAGATGGACACAATGTCTTTATTTTATTGCTCTGTATGTGGTGCTGAGGATCGAACCCAGGGCCTCACGCATGCGAGGCAAGCGCTCTACCGCTGAGCCACAATCCCAGCCCCTGTCATAGACTTCTAATGACTGATCTAGTTTGGTTTTTTTATTGTTGATATTGTTAAATGTTGACCCACACCAATTTTCAATAGGTGGCAACTAATGCTAGAGACATCAGAGGTCAAAGTAGACACCTCATATTTATGTTAAGGCTTCACCTTTTTTTTTTGCTAATATTAGTGTTATTCCTGGATCCTTCTTTCTGTAAGAGGGACTGGAAAGTAAAACGCTTCAAGTTCACAGAGTAAAGATCTGTGATAGTAATACCAACAACTTGGCCAAATAACAGCAAATATTATCCCACACAGATTGAACCTCATCTGAACCCCAGCTTTATTTTATCACATAGAATTAGGGAGACACATCTCCCCAGACCAACAATCAGGCTCTGAGGAGGGACAACCAGAGGGGATTCTCTGGTCACAGCTCTGGAAATCTACTCATATTAAAAACATAAGTCCAGAAAAAAGATAACTATACATAAAAGGACATGTATAAGAAAGAGAAAAGGGAATACTCAATTAGTATACAAGTCTAAGATCTCTAAAAACATGAGGGAACTGGCAAACAAATTTCCCTCTGAAATTCACATTCCCCCAACAAATAATCCCACTGATAGGGAAGTAGATGAAATTCCGGAGACAGATTATAAAAAATAACTAAAATGTTCAATGAACTAAAAGAAGATCTAAGAAATGAATAAGAGAGCATATGTAGGAGGTGAAAGACCATTTCAATAAGGAAACATAGAAGAAGATACTCAGAACTCTTGGAAATCAAAGATACACTGAATGAAATAAAAAAAATTCACTTGAAAGCATCACTAACAGAAGGCTTTAAAGCCAGAACTTTAAGCTTTGAAGACAGGGCTTACAAACTTGAACACTTCATATACAAAAAAGAGAAAAAATACCATGATCAGAGTATACAAAAATCTGGGACAGCATCAAGAGAACAGATCTGAGGGTCAACAGGATAGAAGAGAACATGGAAATATAGGCTATATACATTAACATTTTCAATGGTACAGGAACAGAAAACTTTCCCCAATCAAAAACGAGATAAACATCACATACAAGGCACACACAGGACACCAAGTGAAAAAGATCAGAAGAAAAATTTTCCAAGAGACATCATGATCAAAATGCCTAACATAGAAAATAAGAAAAGAATATTAAAAGCTTCAAGAGAAAACATCAGTTCATTTAGAAGCAAGCCAATAAGGCTCACCTCTTGATTTCTCAACTCAGACCCTAAAGTCAAGGAGGGCCTGGAATGACATATTCCAAGCTCTAAAACAATTGCCAGCCAAGATTACTATATGTAGCAAAGCTCTTTTTCAAAATCAGTGGGGGAAATAAAAGCTTTCCATGACAAGTATAAGCTAAAAGAATTCATGATCACTGAGCCATTACTACAAAGAGTACTTAAAGATATACTGCACACACAGGAACTTAAAAACAAGACCTCCAAACCCCTAAATACATGAAGATCAATAGAAGAGTAACCAACTAAATGAAAATAGACACAAATAGAGCAAACAAATCAAGATGGTAGGAAATCACAAACACATTCACAATAACACTGAATGTAAATGGTCTCAACTCCCTGATTAAAGGACATATATTGGCAAAATGGATCAAAAAACAAGATCCGACTATATGTTCTTTGCCAGAGACTAATCTCAGGCAAAGATACCCATAATTTGAATTTAAAAGGTTGGGGGAAAAATTCCATGCAGATGGAAAACAAGCAGAACTAGCAATTCTCATGACATAACAGATTTGAAGCAAAATTTAATCAGAAGAGACAAGCAAGGCCACTACATCATGATAAAGCAAACAATCCAACAAAAGGATGTAATGATAGTAAGTATGTAAACAAAGTAAATATGTAACAAAGTAAATATCAGTTATTTAATTACATTAAAACAAAAACCCCAAACACTTCTTGACATAAAATCTATGATACATCTAAATACAATAATTCTGGGTGATTTTAGCACACTCTTAGATCTTCCAAACATAAAATCAGTAAAGGTATAACCACCGTAAGTAATATCGATCAAGGGCTGGGATTATAGCTCACTGGTAGAGCGCTTGCCTCGCATGCGTGCGGAACTGGGTTCAATCCTCAGCACCACATAAAAATAAAGATATCGTGTCCATCTACAACTAAAAAAATATTTTAAAAAATAATATCGATCAAATGGACCCAATAGACATCTATAGAATGTCCATTCCCAAATAGTAGATTTTTTCTTTCTCTTTTTTTTTGTACGGGGGATTGAACTCAGGGGCACTAGGTCACTGAGCCACATCCCCAGCCCTATTTTGTGTTGTATTTAGAGACAAGGTCTTACTGAGTTGCTTAGCATCTAGCGGTTGCTGAGGCGGGCTTGGAACTCTTGATCCTTCTGCCTTAGCCTCCCATGTGCCACCATGCCTGGCTTGATAGTATCTTTTTAATGGATTGAATTCCCTTTATTATCTCTTTGGGGGGTGAAGATTCAAGTTTATTCTGTGAAAATTAGACACACAGATCACCTGAGTCCAAGTGCGACAGATGACTGGACAGTGAGTGATGGGAATGTTGCTTTAATGCACATGGGTCCTCAAAATTTTCCACAGATTATTGAACAGTGAGGTACCAGTTAACTGGTAATGTTCTGAAGAACTACACATGCAGCATGTCATAGCAATAAAGCGTTTATCATGGATGTTTTCCCTGTTCCCTGACCTCTCCAGTTTGCGTGAGCAACTTAAATTCCTAAGACCGAGCAAAGTCACTGATTTCAACCCTGTTAACACAGTCAACTTGGAAAGGACACCTTCATGTAGGAATTTCCCCTAATTGATTTTGTTTGGTTCTGATTACTCAACTGACTTGCACAGGTTGCACTGTTGAAAATCTATGTGACCTTGTGACACATTAGAGGACATTTAGGATGGTATTTCATCTTTTATAACTTAATGACATTATAAGGGAATGAAGTAGAAAAATTCATAGTTAGGAAACTTCTAATGCAGAAAAAATAAAATGGAGATTTCTTGTTGCAACAGAAACAGTTTAGAAGAGCATGGTGTCAGCTCTTTACCTCTTACAGGAAGGTCTGGGCGCTGCGGTCCTGAGAGAGAATCAGGTGGTACATATTTAACAATTGTCATTAAAAAATATTTCACCAGGCAAGCCAAGTGCGGTGACTCACACCTGTAATCCCAGCACTTTGGGAGGCTGAGGCAGGAGAATCATGAGTTCAAAGCCAGCCTCAGCAACGGTGAGGTGCTAAGCAACTCAGTGAGACCCTGTCTGTACATAAAACACAAATTAGGGATGTGGCTCAGTGGTTGAGTGCCCCTGAGTTCAATCCCCAGTACCAAAAAAAGAAAAAAAATTAAACAGGCAAGAACAATTTCAGTGCCCTCATAAGCACTGAGAAATGTGTAATCACCAAAGTGCACCCTTTGGGAAGTGCCCGGCATGTAATAAGTGAGGACTTTATTATTATATGAATTAGGATTTTTTTTTTTTTGTGATGCAGGGTATGGAACCCAAGGGTGCTCTACCACTGAGCTACAGCCCCAAAACTTTTTAATTATTTTTTAAAAATTTTGTGGACAGAGTCTCACTGAACCTCTTAAATGGATCTTTAATTTGTGATCCTTTGAATAGCTGGGATTACAGGCATGTGGACTGTGCTGGCATAAATTTGATTAAAGGAACACTTTCTTCAGATGTTAACTTACTCCTTTCATAGTAATTTTATTTGGCCATTTGTGTATGTAAGTGATAAATTTTGTAAGATTTTAAAACTTTTAAGCAATGTGCTTTTTTTAGTCCTGAAATGCATAAAATGAACCTTTATTGCCTATCTTAGTCTGTGTTTAATATAATTATCATTATTTTTAAAATATTTTGAGTTGTCAGTGGACCTTTATTTTATTTATTTATATGTGGTGCTGAGAATTGAACCCAGTGCCTCCCACATTCTAAGCAACTGATCTACCACTGAGCCACAACCCCAGCCTAATACAATTATTTTTAAAAGTGAATTTTCTAAATAGTACATGTGTTTAACCTATGTTAACTCAACTTTAGGACTTTGTCATATCCTAGAAATGTGTGCTAATGTCATTTGAGAGTATAACTACATTTTAAGGAGTAAAATCATGTTACTGTTAAGTATAATTTTGCCATGTGACATAATGTGAATATTGGTGGAGATTTGACCTATTTGTGAGAGATCATTGCGTGTTATGAGCTTGCTACAAATAAAGCCCACCCCACAAACCAGATGCAAGCTGCTGTGTGCAAGGTAATGCGCTAGCTGCACAGCCCCTTGGGAGTCCAGTGTGCGTCCAGTTTCCTGTTTGCTGTTTATTTTATATCTAAGGTCCATTGCAGGTCCTCATTGTATTTCCAAAGTAAAGAAGTAAACCATCTCAAGATCAGAGCTGGTCCAATGAAATAAAAATATGTGACACTGATATAATTTGGTTGGTTGATAACAAATTGGATCAATAAGACATTTTCTTCCATTAGAGGTTGACAATATTTTATTCATGCTTATAATTTGTGATTCTCTAAAATGTGGGTTCGAGTTCAAGCTAATGAAAACCTGTGAGATAATGAATTTTGCAGGACTTCATGCAGAATCTGTAATTCTTTTCTTCAAGGCAATGGCATTCCAACAAACAGGACACCCACCAAGTGCCTTTCCCCAAGCAGAGACCTGCTTGGCGCAGCGCTGGTGATGGCTGCGAGTCTGGGGTTCTTGGGGACACAGCTGCCAGTTTGCTAAGTGGCTTCAACTCCTCTGAGGAGGACCTATCAGGAGTAGCTGCTCAGCCTCCTGCCGAGGGTACGTGAGGTCTTCGAGTCTCTGGCCAGATCTCTGGTGAGCACCATGTGAGGGCTCCGTCTCCCTCGGGGAGGGTTCGTGTGTGAGGTCTCTGAGGCAGCAGGGGTCTCCATGTAGGATTCTGTGGGGTAGAGGAGGGTCTCTGGGAAAGCCCTATGTGAAACTCTCCAGTGGGTTTCTGTGTGAGGGCCTGTGGGGCAACATGGAGCCCTGTGGGAGGTCTCTGTGCAAGGTCTCCATAGGTCATTGTGGTCTCTGGGGGGGGGGGGGGGGGAACTGTAGGGGTCCTCTGGGGGACAGAGAGCTCTGTATGTTGTCACTGTGGGGTCTCTGCAGCAGCACCAGGTCTCTATGGGAAAGTCTAAGTGTGTATTTGTGGGGGGACTTGGTGTGAGGCCCTCTGCCACCTCTGTGGGAAATGTTTGAGGTAATTCCTTGTTGAGCTTTCTGTGCAGTGACTGTAGAACTAGACTAGAGGAATCTTTGGGAGGTCTCCATGGGGAGGGGAGGTCTCTGGGAAGGGAGGTCTCTGTTGGGTCTCTATGCAGGGTCTCTGGGAGGTCTCTATAAGGACAGCAGGAAGCCTGGAATCTGGGGAGTCTGTGGGGTTCTGTGTGGGGTGAGAGGCCTGTCCTGTGGCCTCTGGGGGTCTCTAAGGAGGGCTCCTTGGGAGATCTGCATGGGAGGTCTCTGGGGGCGTCTGGGGGTGACAGGAGGGGTCTGAGGCTCCTGCTTGGGCACACAGCACTGGTGGAGTGAGAGGTCTTTGTGCACTGTCCCTGAGTGAGATCTCTCGGGAGGTTCCTCAGGGAGGTCTCTGTGGCTGTCCTCACTGCTGGCCTCGCTGAGTCAGGAAGACCGAGCAGCGGGACCAGGGACCAGGGCCCGTGCCCCTTCCGTCCTCTGGCTGGCCCAGGACTTGGCCAGGCTGTGGCACCTTTCCCGCAGCAGCAGTGGATTTGTCCATTTTCTCCACATCCCAGAATGTGCCTCTTGCTGTCCCGAGGGAGCCCAGCAGCAGCCAGCACGGTCCCCCGGGTCAGGGGCCCAGTTCATTGCCACCCTGTCCTTAGCTCCTAAGGGACTGGTGGCTGCTCTGTTCCGGGGTGAGGCCCTCCTGCCAGTCTTGGCTCCACTCTGCAGGCTGACTTAGTGACCTGGCCCAGAGACAGGGCCTGGCTGGAGGAGAGGCCTGTGGCACCAGCAGCCAGCCCCAGGGGCCTGTGCCTTCTCCCCCTCCACCCAGGGGTCAGTCCAGTCCCACGTGGGGGAGGCAGGCCCGTTCCCGATGCCATCTGGCAGTGGCCCCTGTGCAGGACGCTCCCCCCCTTGAGGCCCAGCGCTGCGCCCTGTGCAGCACACACACAAGGTCTCCCTGGAGGAGTGACTGCTCCTCCCCCTGCTCTCCGGGATGCTGCTTCCACACGTGGATGGGTGCTAGAAGCAGAGAGAGCACAGAGCAGAGACCACAGCCCTGGGCACTGGGACAGGTGGCTTCCAGCCCCTTGTGTGCACAAACCCCATCTGATGGCTTCTTCCCCTGCTGTCTCTGGGGTGGGAGGGGCTGGAAGCCAGGCGAGACTTGCTTCACGACCCCAGGCCAGCCTGTCCCCCAGACCAGCCTGTCGTACCTTCCAAGTGCCCACTCTCTCCAGGGAGAAGCCCTGGGGACACCTATGCATGCAGAAGTTGCCAGACTGCTGGTCACGTCTTGGGCTCTCTGGTGCTGGACTTCCCACCTGTCACCTTGCCCTTTCTAGAACTCAGGAGGTGAGTGAATATAAGCGTGTCTAACACGTTGATAGGAAACGACTCCTCCTTGGTTAGCTCTGCTCCCCCTCTAGCGTGGCCCTGTGTCACAGCTGAAGCTGGCTTCTCCAGGTCTGGGAGCAGGGATCAAGCAGGTGGCCCCTGGGGTGGGGCCAGGTGGGCCACCTGACCCCTAGTGCTGCTGCTTCTCTAGGTTTGTGGATGGCAGAGGGCATCTGGGGAGGAGGGGTGTCTGTGGGCAGGGGAAACCTCTGTTGGAGGACTCTGTGGGGCCCAAGAGGCCTCTGTGACCTGGTCCCTGCAGCTGCCTGAAGATGAAGGTGGACAGGAAGCAGCGGGAAGATGGGTCGGCCCAGGTCCCAAGGGGGATCTTCCTCAGCCTCCCGGGCTGCGTGTGGCGTGTCCTGTCCAGTGCTGATGGGGCTATGGGAGCATAAATTCCCCAGAAGGTCTTGGGAAGGGCGGGCTCGCCACACTACTGTCCACTTCCTGCGCAGCCCCGTCCCTTCTAGAAGCCAAATCCCCCATCAAGCCCAGAACACATGGAAGTCATTACTCTTTTATGAGAAAAAATCATGTATATTATTAAATATCTTGGATGTACTAACATGAAAAAATAATATTTCTCTGCATGGACTAAATTTCTTTTTCTC
>PVHX01016573.1:0-42833 GCA_004024805.1 Geosciurus inauris | reverse complement strand
ATAGCTTCTTATAGCAATACCCTGAAGGGAAGAAATGACTGCCAGGAAAGAAGATTGAGGTGTCTGCTATGACCTCCACAATAATACTATTGATGGTTTTCATCATACCATGTTCTCCCACCCTATGCTTACCTAATTAATCACCCTTTCTCAGACACTTTCTATGGATTTTCTTAGACCATAAAAGTTAATATTCCCCAGGATCTCATCTTTGCCCCTTCTTACAAGTTGTGCCACTGTTAATATTGAAACTACAAGTGGCATGCATTTAACATTCAGTAAAATAGTAACTTCATTCAATAACTGATTCTGCCTGCCTCTGCTGGAAGTCATATTCCTCATAAATAATGTATCTATATTAGCAATTTCCTACTGCACTACTCCAGTTGGATGAACTTATTCATTTCAAATCTTGAAATCTTTATCTGTACTCACTAGACTTAATGCTGTGAATGAAAAAGACAAGGGTCACTTATTTCCCACTGTATTCCTCATCATCTGGCACAGGGTAAGTATAAAATAAGTATTTTTAGATTAAGTAATTAAAAGAGGACAGTACACTGTCACATATACCAGAAATTTGAGATTCACCTTCCTTTTACCTTTTGTTTTCTTTGTCACCTACCCAATATCAGCTGTATTGTTTTTCGAATAACTCCTCTAAAAATTGCTCTCTCTAATCCCAATGTTATGGCTTTTAAAAAATATACATTTTCCTGAATAAATGAGAGAATCTGACATGCTTTTTCTCTCCACTCACTCCTATTCAATTCAGTCTCATAGTAATGTAAGTTTTTATCCCCTCCTAAATCATACCTGTGAAGTTCAGAAATTTATGATAGTTATTCATTACCAAACAATGTTATTGTTTGAATAAATGTTCCCCAAAGGCTCATGTGTCTATAGAGCCCTATACCCTGGCTCTATTGGAGGGTGACAGACCATGTCAGGGGTGGAGTCTTGTCAGAGGAAGATAGGTTACTAGGAGTGTGCCCTTAAAAGCAACACTGGAACCCCAACCCCATTCTCTCTCTCATGCTGGCCTCTCAGTTACCATTAGGCAAGTAGTTTATATCACCACAAGCTACCACTATGGTATGCTGACTCACTATATGCCCAAAAGCAATGAAGCCAACCAACCATGGATTGAAACCTCCAAAACAGTGAGCCAAATAAGCCTTTCCTCGAGATATGTTTTATATCTCAGATATTTTGTCACAGTGACAGAAAGCTAACACAAATAATACAATTCAAATTCTTTATTCAGTGTTTCCAGCTCCATCTCCCATAAATTTTCTCTTCCTCCCAAACATTTATTATGCTCCAAGGACAGTTTAATACTAACTACAAGGCCATTGTCTCCATCTTTATCTGTAAAAGTCTAAACCACTCTATATATTCAACTCAAATATAACCTCTTCTATCAAGACTTCATCAGTTCCTCCAGTCTTATTTTCTTTCTTCTTTATGACCATATTTTACTTCACACATATCTCTTTGATAGCACATATCAAGTAGTATTATGTTTGAGCATATGTCTTTATCTTCAGCTAGATGGTACAAGAGTTTTCCCATATGTCTTTGCCTTCAGGTAGTATGATCATGTTTCAAAATGACCATTGGAAAGAATCCATCATGAAAAAAATGTATAAAATATCTGTAGAAGAAAGGAAGACATAAGGAATAGAAGAAGGAAGGGTTGGGAGAAAGGGAAAGAGAAAAGAATAGGAGGGAGAGTGAGAAAAGAAGAGCAGAGAGAAAGATTTCCTCAAGGATGAAATAATGGTTATTTGCAAAAATTTTTCACAAAATGCTCTAACAAATCAAGTACCATTATAACAATTACACTTTGACCAATTTCCCTTTCTATTATTCAGCTCACAGAAAATAAAAAGATTCATGAATGCATGTATAACTCAATTTGAAAAGATTGGAAATTATTTGATGTGATATTTTCCATCCAGTGAATATTATTCTTACTTTTCACAACACCATATTATATGTCAAGGTGAATAATTTACTGAACATGGAAGTGTTTCCTGATTTTTAATTGGATCAGAACTTTTCAATAGCATAATTCTGAAATCTTTAAAGAAATAAGCATAAGACAATATCATTCAAACATTCTACAAAATAATTAATAATTTCTCCCATGGGAGAGTTATCTTTCTCCAGTAACTAACATCAAGTTAAGACATTTTGTTTACTTTCATCATTGATATATAAAATGTTGTCAATTTCCTCTAGAAATTATGAACATGAAGTAGATTTACCATGTTATTTTTTCTTTCTGCCATGAAGTCACAAGTATTCTATGTAGGCAATATTCCATCTCTCTATGTCCCACAGTGAAAACTGTTCAAAAGAGAGCTCAACTGATCATACAACACACATGTAATATGAGGGAAAAATAAAAGCTCTTAATGTATTGAGACTTCAATTTTGTAGGTTGTTTGAAAAGGCAGCATGAACTTGTGTATTCTATTATATAAATAATACACACATTTTTTAAAAAAAATTCGTGAAAAATGTATTTCAGTACTTGCTATGTACAGGCATTGGTCTAGGTGTATCATTGAACTCTATGTTTAAGCTATCTATGAACTACAAGTGTATCCACATATCAATGTCTTATCTCCTTCCAGTTCATACTTGAGAAGAAAATCATTAGCACTCATATTTGGAAGAAGTAAATAAATGTTAAAAATCCATACACAAAATTTCCTTGGCTAATCAGAAGAGAATTGGGGAGTCAAAATGATTCATGTACATTTAAAAAATATGGCTCTCAATAATATTTAAGATTTAAAAGAAATAAAAAATATGCAGAATCTTGGATGTATTATTCTTGTTCTAATTCCTAGGTGAAGCATTTGCCTTACAATGTCCTTTTCTTCTTTCTGATCCTCTTCCTACATTGAATCCTATTTGATAAATTTATAATTTGCTTATAATAAAATTGACTTGAGAAGTTCTTACAAATGTGACTTTACAAAGATGTGCATCAGTTTGTAAAAGTGAATATGGTAGATGCCATTGTTGCCTTGCCTGGATTTTCTCTGTAGGAGGAACTCCTCTCCCCTGATGCTGTGAATATTGGCTGATAGCATCTTAGAGCTTCCCCTGTCTTTGAAGCAATGCCTTCCTCCTAAGGGGAGCTGCACTTGCCTGAGAGTACACACAGCTGCTTCCCATGCTGGAGTGGACAAAGACCAAAAGCTGACAAACAGATGTATAATCCCAGCCAGTTTCCTCAGAAACAGAGCAAATCTATGGTGCAGTTCCTGTTCCAAAATTTCCCCATGGGATCATAGTGAATGAAGACAACTTGTAGGTAAAATTATGTTCTTGACAGTGCGCTATCCATTTTCCTTCCCTTTCCTGGAGGCACTCTTCCCCCCAAAATAACTTGAACAAGAAAATCTCACCAACTCTTCTAGAGAAACTGGCGTAAAATATAAGTAAAATTTTCTGCATTTTTTCCATCCCAAAGGATTTTCTGAAATTTATCCTTTACCTATAAGGCAAATAATACTAGTTCATTGATTATGTTTACATGGAATAAATTATGATTTATAATATATACTTAAATTACATTTTTATTCAGTAAATGCTGAAGATGCAACTTATTGTCAAACTTTTCTAAGACACTGATGATTATTTATGTATTCATTATTAATTAATTATATGCAAGTTAGGCAAGTGATATATCTCTGAGCTGTACCTCCAACCCACTGACTACTAGTTTTATTATAAATTAAATTCCATTACTCAGAGATCAGTGGTATCAGATAGTTAGGGAAGTATAAAAGCTGATACCTTTTCCTAACAAATACAATCACACTGTCTATGCCTCAGTCCTTTTTGTGACATAGAATTTCCTGCATGTATCACAAAATTACTTCACTCTTCATTATACATTGTCTCTTCTTACATAAAGTCACACGTAGAAGAATTTATGGGATAAGACGTAAGTCTATTCCAGTATCCATTCCTGTGACAACATATAGGAGAAAGGGTTTATTTTGCTTCATATTTTCATGGATCTCAATACACAGTCATTTGGCCACATTGCCTGGAACAGCATGGTGCATTATGGCAGCAGGTCATGGTGGAGGAAGCCTGTTCACCTCACTGTGGCCAGGAAACAAAAGAGAGAGAGAGAAAAGGGGTCAGAGTCACAATATTCCCTTCAGGGACACACCTCCATCCCAACTTTCTTTCATAAAACCCTACTTCTTAAATGTTCCGTTATCTCCCAAAAGTGCCTCAGACTGGTAACCAAGATTATATCATTTGAGATCCACATGATGACATTCCATCCTGGTCCCCAAACACTTGTGTCCATTTCACAATTCAAAATACATTTAGTCCATATTCAAGATTCCACAAATTCTTCATAGTCCCAGGAGCACTGCTCAAATCCAAGTCGGAAGTATCCTCTGATACTCAAGGCAAACTCAACTGGGAGCGCCTGCAGGGGAGAGGAGAAGTAATGTACTTCTAAGGTACAATAACAGAGGATATCTCATTCCAAAAGGAAAGAATAGAAAAATGTCAAGGTGCAATTGAACCAAAGCAAGACCAAAATCCCATAGAGCGAACACTGAATCCTGTAGCTCCATATCCAGCATCTAGGGCAAACAGTGGTATGATGTGAATTCTCAAGGGCTCGAGAAGCCCCACCTCTAGAGCCCTGCTGGCTGAAGCCCACACATCACTATTTCTATTTTTAACCTGTATTCCTTCCCAAAATGTGATTCCTCCCTCCCTCTCTCTCTCTCTCTCTCTCTCTTTCTCTCTCTCTCTCTCTCGCTCTCTCTCTCTCTCTCACACACACACACACACACACAAACACCCACAAAATCATAGCTTGAAAATTCTAGATGATCTTTCTAAAAGCATTTCATGGGGTGACATTTCTCTCTGTGTTCATCAGAGCCCAGGGTCTGGTTCTCAAACTTGCAGCTTTAAAAATTGAATTTGTCAGTACAAGGATGAGTGTATGCACCTCTTGGGAAGCCCCAAATTAACCAGTTTATAGTGACTGTATAGAAAATGAAAACTGCCAACTTTCATTTGCATTATGAAATATAATTGCCATATAACTGTCATTTGGACCAATCTTGTTTACTGAAATTCTCAAAATATAAGCAATTATAATTATCCTAAAAATCACCAATTCACTATATAGGCTTCAAAAAGAGCCATTTAAAAACAATTTTATTACTTCAATAAGTGTGTTAGATAAAAAGGCATACAACTCTGTTAAAGAAGACTAAATACCATAAGTCCCCAAGGAAAGATATTGTATACATTAATTCTACCTGCTATTTCATAATTTTTCATCAATATTTCTATGTGGCCTAGTTTGAAAGAAAAACAATTTCTACTTCTTTGGTTATAAAATGAATCCTGAGTATTCTCACATTATACTCTTTCCCTCTTTATATCTATAGTATCTGGTTTATTTCTGTGCCTATTCTATATTAATATATAATATACATTTGTTCAATGAAATATATATTTTATTTATATATTATAATATATATTAATAAAGATATATTAATATATATTTGTTCAATGAAATTTCAGCAATCTTATTTTTGTACTTCATACACAAAATTTATCAGTAAAGGAGAATGATTTTGAATGGTGACAAGTAGGTAAGTGCCAATACCTGGCCAATGTATTAGTCTGTTTTGCATTAATATAATGAAATACTTGAGTCAGGCTGATGTTATAAATACTTTTATCAGCCTCATAGTTTTAGAGGCTGAAAATCCAAACCCCTTGGTGCAGGCTTTGATGAGAGTCACATGGTAAACAGTAATAGTGTGTGGAGGAGGCTGAGTGAAGCCAGGCTCAGGCTTGTATAACAACTCTTATGCAATAATTAACCAATCCTGTGAGAAATTCCCAATTGCTTCCAAGGGCATGCCTTCAATCTAAAACCTCCCACTAGGTGACACCTCTTAAAGATGCCAGACTACCTCCCCACTTCACCACTTGAGGACCAAGCTGCTAACAAATATAACTTGGGGAAACAATAACATCCAGACCATAGATCCTATAGCATACAGGGGTTTAAAATTTCCTAGAACAGCAATGAGAAGCCATAGGAAGTTTTAAGTTAAGATAAATTGGTCTTTTGCTTATCTTAAAAGATATCTTTTTTTTTTTTTTTTTTTTTTTTTAAGATTTATCCACTACAGAGTTGTGGCAGTGCAGAGACTTGTTAGGAAAGCTCTTGTAATGTTAGATAAAGGGGGCATGAACAAGCAGAGTGGAAGAGATGTGGAAGGAAGTGGATACATTTTACATTGGTTTTGGATTTCTTTTAGCATGCAAATTCAGATTGTATATAAAGAAATAATGTTTAATTAGGTCTTAAAAAATAGTTATATCATCATATTGTACTTCATTTTTGAGAATCTATTATTCACTTATGCATTCCATCAAGTTATTTTTGGTGACTTTTTTATATTCTCTCTTTTACAAAGAAGTCATCTTGATTAAAATGGATGTTAAAAATACATTGTTGAGCTTATGATGCTTCAGCATTTCAAAGTGTACATTCTTTCAGTTCCTTTTCTTCAAAGCTGCAATGGAGTATCTATCCAGAGTATCACATTACTTCAGCATTAATCATGGCAAGTACTTACAGCCCTCTTTTTTTAAAATTTTTTATTTTAAATACATTTTTATTTTTGCTGAGTGGAATCATGCAAAAATATTTGATAAATAAAAACAATAAATATAGATAATAGCATGAAGGGATGGTGATTGCTCTGAATAGCACAATTTTACATTACTAGCATAAGAAAATAATTCTCCAATTGAGAGAGTGCTAAAATCCCTTTTCATATTTATCACCTGGAATTCAGCAACTACTTCCATATTTCAATATTTGAGGTATTAGGATTTTGTTTTCTTGATTTTTACCATAGAATAGTTCAGATACCGGGCTGGGATTGTAGCTCAGCGGTAGAGCGCTTGCCTCGCATGCGTGAGGCCCTGGGTTCGATCCTCAGAACCACATACAAAGCAATAAAAAATAAAGACATTGTATCTATTTACAACTAAAAAAAAAAAAAAAAAATTAAAAAAAAAAAAAGAATAGTTCAGATACCAATGATTACAAATTAAACAAAATTATCCCACTCTTACTATGTGAATATTGATTACCCCTAAATCTAAGTATTATATTCTTGTCCAAATTTTAAATTTTGATATTATATAAAATAACGTGTAATGTCCTTTCTGATAAGCATTAACATATACTGGAATGTCATTCCAAAAAACTTATATATATGTGTGTATATATATACACACATATATATAAGATATATTATATACATATTAACATATTATATATATCTTATATATGTATATACACATACACACACATACATAAATACATGTGCATACACTGATTATTTTAGCCCTATGTTAACTCAAAGAAAACATTTACATCACTTATACATAAATTTTTCAATATGCAGTTTGAAAATATCATTTGCAAATATGAAAATGTTATATTTATTACTCATAATATAAATTTTAAAGAATTATAAAGAGATCACAACACAAAATTTAAATTTTACTTAGTTTTTAACATGGCTTACCATTGTTTTGTGTTTCATGAGGAACAACATAGAAAAATATAGAAAGAAGTATAATAAAATGTGATGAAATCAAGTTGGGAAAATAATCTTTCAGTTAACCCAGAGAATAGGAAAAAAATTAGAGTATTAAAAGTATTAACATTTTTATAACAAGTAACTTTTACAAACAAATATCTGTTACTGTATTTTTCATCCTGCTAATTATTAAATAACAGGTAGCTTAAGAGTTATAAGGATTTCACTTTACTTATGTAGAAAATTATTCATATTCAACTTTAAACACAAGAAAGGAAATACGAAAGTAAGTACTTTAATACTTAGCAGGGTATGGTGGTATAGGCCTTTAATCCCAGTAATTTGAGAGACTGGGACAGAAGGATCAGAAGTTCAAGGTCAGCCTAGAGGTAACTTAACAAGACCTTGTCTCAAAATAAAGTAATGAAAAAGGGACTGCAGATGTAGCTTAGTGGTAAAGCGTCCCTAAGTCCAATCTCCAATGTGGTAAAAAAAAAGAAAGAGAAAGAGAATACTTAACAGTTCATTAATACTTAATATTAAGAAAGCCAAAATAGATCATTTAAAAAGTACTTTCTTTACCAACTTTCAGCTAATAAGCTATTTAATTTAATTTTACTCATTTTGCACCAAACTGGGGAGAAATTTAACCCAAGTCTTTAAATGATATGGGAAGACATGTTCATATAATCTGAAAACATGGTATCAATCAAATAAAACTTACAAATGATATTTGGTATAAACTTTAAGCTGCTTGTTAACTAAAGGCACCATCAACACAAATATAATATTCCATTGTTCCCAGTATTCAAGAAATTTATTATTTCTGTGAGATAACCAAAAACCTTCTTTTTTAGAAAAAGTGTCACTCAAATCATAAACTGGTTGTCATTTAACCCTGGAAGGTCCTGTGAAGTCAGTTCTGAGGAAATGATCACTGGCCACACACATTTTGAATTGACGAAGAAATAAAGATTATGACTCAGCAGAAGAGCAAGTCTGGAGGAAGATGGAGGCAGGAGAAAGAATCAAAAATTTAAGAAATCTTCGGAGAAAGAGAGACTTGGTGTATGATAAAAGTTCCAACATTTTTTTTTTTTTGAAGTACTAGAAGGAGGGAAGTGAAAGGATGGGCGAAGGGTCTTGGTTTGGTCAACTCAACACCTTTCTAGTCAGATAGTCCACAGGTAATTTTCTTTTCCATGGATGGGTTTGCTTCTGCCATTCCTTTTACCTTAGACTCTCATTAACATATTTCTAACTTGTATACTTTCATTTATTTTCTGAAACTTAGGCATGATTTCCTTGAGGACATTCCAGAATTTTCCATCAGTCCATGACACTGTGAACTTAGCTGCTAAAATATGTTTGCACTACTTTTTATTAGAGCTCTACTTGACTCATAGAATTTCATTCAGAAGAACTTTATGTCTGTCTCCCAGCACTTGGCATTATGAAACATATCAAAGAATTTGGAAATTTTTCTAGCTGTATCTGATCTTTATTCTCAAAATCTCAGGAGTCTTACCATAGAAATAGCATTTTGTTAGGAAAAAAATAACTTTAGAATAAACCTTGCTTCTTGAATTCAACATTTCAAAACCTTAGCTACCTAACAAAATACTAAAATTAGTGATTTCCCACGAAGCATGAATGTCGGTAAGCTTGAGTTAAACAGTAATCCATGCCTAGAAAATTTGCAGTAAGATAAGGTCTCTAAAGAATGCGATAATGAAGGAAATGGAGAGAGGAAGTGGGCCACTTCCATTATCTTCAATCTTAGAAAATCTGAACAGAGTGAACCTAGTTGTGAAGTAAAGGAATCTACGCATAAAACATCTGAAGAAATGCACCTGTGCAGTGGGCATGTGACCTATCCTATATATTCCCCCTGCTTGTATGCTTGTGTGTGTGGTGTAGCTCTCCATTGTATCCTGGCCAGTTGATGCGAAGGAGTGTGTAAACGGTAAATTCTCCAAAGCCTCTCTGTTGCATCTTCCAAGTTCTTTCCTTTGGATGGGTAAACAGTATGCTTGGGGCATTTGCAGCCCTGCAACTGAACACACCTTAATTATCAAGAATAAACCTGAAATGTCTGCTAACTCATTAAAAATTCTTTCAATCCTATTCATGACCCAAATTATATTTGAACTGATTAACCAGATTATCATCTTTTGTTCATCACAATTTTAATGCAGGAATGCCTAAGAGTTTAAAGGATTTTGTTGTGATGTCAACAAAAACAAAGATAACAGTAAAGAGTCAGGGCATAAGCTGATGGACAGCAGAAAGTGTCCTTATCCTCCTATGACCTAAGCAGGTAAAGGAATATTACTGTTTTATACAAACATCCAGAAATATTTGTAATATGTTGATATCACTAGTATAAAAAATTTAATTGAATTCATGTAAATCCATCATTACACAGTAATGCATGAACAAACAGCTCAAATGTGTTAATTCTGTTCAAACTCAGAAAGAATTTGCATTACTCTGCATAGAAAATTATTCAACAAGCAGTTGTGGAAAAGACTCTTATGAATTAAAAATGTAATATGGGTTTTGTATTACAAAACGAGATCTTCAAATGTGTGATTAAAATAAATAAATTGAATTTCTAGTTTCTGGTTTTGACATGTAAAGAGCTTGGAGGTCACTGCAGCCATCCTTACAAGAAAGCTATGACAACCACCATAATGACTCTTTTAAGAACCTTAAGAGAATTAAGGTATTTAGGCAAAATGCCCACAAAACTGGAGGAAGAGGCAGATGCTGAAAATCACAGTTTACCAGGAGCAGAATCCCATGAGCCAGAAGCCTGCCCCTGGAGCCAGTATTGGTAAGAGCACTTAAACTATAATTGATTAATTACTATGGACTCACAGTGAACTAGTGCTGTGGATAAAATTATGTCTCCCTAAAGCTTAAATGTTGAAACCCTAACCCCCTGATGTGACTATATTTGGATATAGGTCCTTCAGGGGATAATTGGGTTAAATGAGGTCATAATGGATTGGTGCTGTTATAAGAGCATTAGAGAGGCTAGTATTCTCTCCTTCCAGGCATCCACAGAGAAGAGGCCCTGTGAGCAACAGTGAGAAGGCAGCATCTGCAATCTGGGAAGAGAGCCCTCATCTGGATCCAAATTGGCTAACACTGTTCTTGTCTTCTCAGTCTCCAATACTATGAGAAAATAATATTGGATTCTTTATGCCACTCACGTTTTGTTGTTGCAGACAAAGACACAATTCTAATGTGAGAATTAAAATATCCAGGAAAGGGTTAGGGTCATAGCTCAGTAGAGTGCTTGCCTATTGCCTAGCATGTGTGAGGCACTTGATTTGATCCTCAGCCCCACATAAAAATAAAATAAGTAAAATAAAAGTATTGTGTCCATCTACAACTAAAAATATTTTTTTAAATAAAACAAATATTTTTTAAAAATATGCAGAGGATCTCACACTTAGGGGTTGTACACTCCTCTTCAACTTACTTTTGTTCAGGGGTCCCACCAGATTCTTAGGGTGAATGTAAAAGAAAAATTTCCCTTTTGTTCCTGAACAAAGATCGGGGAAAATGAACACTTTGAATATAATCAGAATGTTCTTTAAAACTTTTCCTCAAGGGACAGTATTTTACCAGAGCCTAATCCAGTGAGGTGAAAAGAAACACCCTATTTATCCTCCCTCTAGCATTTCATGTGGAAGGCTGAGAGCTAGTCATAGGGTAATAAATGCCTCTTCTTCCTCACACAATACCACCACATCACAAAGACCTCTGTGTCATAGCCCAGGATACATATGAAGACCTCAGATGCCTTAGGTGTATGAAAGAAATCTCCAGGAAAACCCACAGACAAGGCAAGAGGGTGAGAAAGACAAGAACACTTGAAAAATCATTAATGTATGACACCAAAGCAATACTAAACAGTAAACACAGCCTAACTACAAAACAGATGAACATAAAATCTCAAACCTAAGTCCTTTGGAATACTCAGTTCTTTTTATCTGATATATCTTTCCCAGCTTTCAGCACATTACAAGGCTTACTAAATAGGAGAAAAAAAACTAAAGAGAAAAAGTATCAGAACCAGATATGATAAGAGATTATGGAATGATCAACAGAGTATTTAATAAAACTATGATTAAGATGCTAAGTACTCTAATGGAAAAAATTAAATGATATACAAGAACATATGGATCAAATAAGAAGAAATGAAAAATGCAAGAATCAAAATTAAATGTGAGTAATCAAAATCATAAGAGAAATGAAGACTACCCTAGTTGAGCCCATCAGTAGATTAGACACATCTAAGGAAAGAATTGATGAGTCAGAAGATAAGTCATTAGAAACTTTCCAAACTGAAAACCAAAGGAAAGAAAGAATTTTAAGCTGGATGCCATATGTATGCCAGTAATCCCACTGGCTTGGGATAATGAGACAAGAGGATCTCAAGGCCAGCCTCAGCAAGTTAGCAAGGCCCTAAACAACTTAGCAAGACCTTGTGTTAAAATAAAAGATAAAAAGGGCTCAGCTCAGTGACTAAGCACTCCCTGTGTTCAATCCCTGATGCAAAAAAAGGAAAAATTTTCAAAATAGGTAAGAATGTCCAAAACCTGGGAAAATCACCAAAGTGCCACATACATCTAACAGGAATATCTAAAGGAAGAAAAGGAGAAAAAGGAATATTTGAAATTATAATGGCTAAGAATACTCTCAAATTAATGATATACATGAAACCAAAGATCTAAGAAGCTCAGAGATTACAAAACAGGTTACACAATGCTAACACATCTGCACCTAGAATATAACATTTAAATTGTGAAAAACCAAAGACAAAGAGAAAAGCTTGAAAAAATTTGTTGTGGGAAGGGTACATGAGGGAAGCAAGTGACTTACATAAAGGGAACAGAGTGATAATTACATTGCATACATCTTCAAAGTGATGCAAGCAAGAAAAGAGTAGAATAAAATATTTAGTTTTTAAAGGAAAACCATCATAGAATTCTATACCAACAAAATTATCCTTCAAAAGTGAGTAGAAATAAAGACTTTCCCAAATGAACAAAACCTGAGGGAATATTTCTCTAGTGGACCTTCTTTGCAAGAAATATTAAGTCCTTTGAAAAGAAGCAAATGATACAGGTTAGAACTCAGATCTATACAAAGACTTAGTGAAATAATACAAGTAAAATGAAACCTTTCATGTTACTTATTCTTAATTGATTAAGTAGATGACAGTATTTTTCAAAATAATAGGAATTTATAAGATGTTTGTAGCTTATAAGTAAATGAAATGAGTGACAATATTGCTGCAAGGGATTGGGGAAAATAATCTGCATTACTCCATTATGAGGTACCTCTTCTGTTTATTAAGGGCTACAGTGTTCTTTGAAATTAGATAAATGTATCTTGCACACTAAGGCAACAACTAAATTTTTCAAAGAAGTATGATTGATAATGTAAGGATAAAAACAGAATGGAACCCACATTAATGTTTCAATTAAAACCACAGAATGTAGAGAAAAAGAGTATAAGATCATAAATAAATAAGCAGACAAACATAAAATAAGAACAACAAATGAAAAAGAGTTACAAAGATAGCAGATGTTAATTTACCAGTATTGGTAATCACTTTAAATGTGAATGGTCTAAGTACACCAATCAAAAGTAACTGTTGAATCGGGCGCAGTGGTGCATGCCTGTGCACTTTGGGAGGCTGAGACAGGAGAATCAAGAATTCAAAGCCAGCCTCAGACAGGAGAATCAAGAGTTCAAAGCCAGCCTCAGCAACAGTGAGGCACTAAGTAACTCAGTGAGACTCTGTCTCTAAATAAAACACAAAATAGGACTGGGGATGTGGCTCAGTAGTCAAGAACCACTGAGTTCAATCCCAGGTACAAAAAAAAAAGTAACTGTCAGAGTAAAATTAAGAAGGAAAACAAGTCTCAACTACATGCTGTCCATGAGAAACTTACTTGAAAAACACAGTTTAAAAATAGAGGGTTAGAGAAAACATACCATTTTGACAATTAAAAGTAAATTGAGATGATGATATTGACAAGTTAGAGTGGTAATGTTGAAAAAAGTGATTTGAAAAAGAAAATATAATGGAATTTTTTAAAAAGCTATAGAATGGGTGACAATATTTGCAAAAGATGTATCTGATAAAGAAATTCTACACAAAATATATAAAGAATACATAAATCTAAACAATAAGGAAACAAAATAACATAATTGAAAAATGGGCAAAATATTTGAAAACTCCTCACTTAAGAAAATATACATACTATAACAAAGGAAATGATACTCAACTTCACAAGTCAAGGTAATTGCAAATTTAAATAATAAGATTCTGCTTACTTATTAAAATAGCCAAAATCCAAAACATTCACCACACCAAATACCAGTGAGGATGTGGAACAATGGAAATTGAAAATATACCAGCCACTAAGCATACCCTTACCATACAATTCTGCAATCATAATTCTTGGTATTTACCCAAAGTAGTTGAGAACTTATAACTATACAAAAACCTGTGCAAGTATGTTTGTTTATTTATTGATAATTGCCAAACTTGGAAACAAACAAGATATCTTTCAATCAGTGAATGGATAAACAAACACTACATCAATACAATAGAACGTTGTTCAGTTATAAGAAATGAGCTACCAGATCAACAAAAGACATGGGGAAATTTTAATAAATATTTAATGTGAAAGAAATCAATTTGCATAAGACTACATACTGCATGATTCACAATGTCTGACATTTTGTACAAAGGCAAAAATATAAAGAGAATAAGAAGTTTGACATCTGAGATCATGGAGGTGGAAGGGATTGATGGTGTGCCGCAGGGAATGTTTTAATTTTACATAATACTAGAATGGTAGATACATAACATGATTCATTTCTCAAAACCTATAGAATATACAACACCAGGAGTGAATCTTACTGTAAACCACAGAATTCAGTTAATGATGATGTGTAAAAATTGGCTTATCAATTGAAACAAATGACTACGCTAAAGAAAGCTGACCTCGTTGTGCAAATCTGCAATCCCAGCAATTTGGCAGGCTGAGCCAGGAAGTTCCCAAGTTGAAAGCCAGCCTCTACAACTTAGCAAGACCCTGTCTGAAAATAAAATTTTTTAAAAAGGATTGGAATGTAGCTGTGATGTAGAGAAGCCCTGGGTTCAATACCCAGTACCTCAGAAACAAACAAAAAGAGAAAAAAAATAAGATGTTAATAATAAGAGAAACTATATGCAGGGAATGAGGTGTATGAAAACTATGTATCTCCAGAAAAAAACTGTATGTTGAGGTCCTACTACCAGTACCTCCATTCCAGCTCATCAATTTTGGACTTTAAGCTGCCAAGACAGAGATAAATTTCTATTCTTCAGGCCACCAATCTGTGATAGTTGTGGCAGCCCTAGAAAACTAATAGAGGAATATATTGTTTTCTGTCCAATTTTTCTGTAAAACTTAAAACTCCTCTAAAAATAAAGTTCATTGATTGAAAGTCAATTGATAAATTGCATATTTATTCATTGCTCAAAATTTATCAGAATACCCAGAACAAGGGCATTGTCCTTGGAGTTGTAGAAAATCAAAGTCTCCTTTTAATGGAATTCATTGCATGATTAAACAATAATATTTTTGATTTTCATTACATAATCATTTTAACATTTGTGTTGCTTAAACTGAGGTTAAATTTTTTTCACAAACATCACAGTATCTGGAAAGGGCCTTGGCTCAGATTCAGATAGCTGAGCTCTCATGTTGTTAGGTTTTCTTTCTAATTGTTATTTGACAATCACTTGAGAAAAACTCTTATAAGTTTCCTAATTTTAGTATCGATAAAATAAGGGGATTTAAAGTAAATGGTCCTCAGACACTCTGTACTACTGGAGTTCTATGAGTTAGCAGTATTATGATTAAAATTTGATTGTTCAAATTAACATGAAATTATCTGAGATATACCGATGAGTAAACTCAGTTTGAGAATTATAAAGTACCACAAAAAATAAATCATCATTGTGATTACACAGCTTTGTACACATCACATAATTAAATATATCATCAGTCCTACTGTGCACAGGATCAGATACCAAGGTGGATTTAGATGTCCAAGTGATGTATTGGGAACAAGACTGGGCCATGAAGACACCTGGGAAAGAGAAGGAATTGAGTAGTAGTGATTCAGCACAGCTCTGAGAAAATCTGGGCCAATCCAATGGGCTCCCCAGACCCTCAGTGATCTGTTGGCGTACTTTTACATCAGACAGAAATAGGGCAAACCTCTTCCTCATTGTGCTCATTGAGCATCTCTACAGAACACATCCTCCTGGGATTCTAAGGCAGATGGTAGCAGTTAGAGGCTGTCACCTGAGGACATGACCTCTTCTAAAGGGAGATGGGAGCAGAGTATCCCACAGCTGGAAATAAAGATACCTATGCACAGTAGTAATTCATAGAAGTTTTTCAGTACAATGTTCAATTAACATGTTTTCAAGTATGAAAATCAGCACAATTATTTAACTGAGCAAACTTTTTTACTCTCTTATCATCCGTTCATATCTTTCATTTAGTCATACAATAAATATTAAGTGCCTATGTGCTAAGCCTTGAAAACACAATGAGGTCATTAAAGATTTTTCTCTTTAAAAGTTTACATTTTTAGGGGGCTGGGGATGTAATCAGTGGTAGAGCACATGCCTAGCATGTATGAGGCCCTGGGTTGGATCCCCAAAACCATACACACACACACACAAAGAAAGAAGGAGAGAGAGAGAGAGAAGGAGGGATACTTGAAGAAGAAGAAGGAAAAGAAAAAGAGGAACTTCACAAAAGGAAAAGGAAAGTACTGGGGACTGAATTAGAACAAGTTATATTCAATGCTTTTATAATTATGTCAAAATAAATTCTATTGTCATGTACAACTAAAAAAACAAATAAAAAATCTCAAAATCTCATCATAGCATGATAAATATTCAATATTGATATTACATAGTACATATAGTACTCATATCCTTGGGATTGAGCTGTGATAACACAACTACTACAATAAATTACAAGTTCATTAAAAACAAAGAATTTCCATATAAAATAAAGAACTATACTATAGAGATTGGAAAGAAAACAAATTGAGTAGGAAATCATTAATTCTTATCATTTCTAGGGCTGTTAAGTCTCCAAGGCATGTGCTTGCATTTCGTTAAAGTCAATGGCAGACTTTTTTATTTGGGCAGAAGGATATGGAACTCTTCTAATTTATTTTGAAAACTTCACACACAACAAAAACTCAAAAAACTATAAAAGAAAAGAATATTGTTTCTGGTGTTTCAGAGAACTGAACAGAATTTAGAGAGCTAAATCTTGCAAATTCTCTGGGGCACAAAAGAAAGAATAGGAAAGGTTTGTAGGTAATAAAAAAAGGTAATAGCACCATATTTAGTATTAACTGAATATTATTTTATTTTATTTTAAGACACTTTATTTTATTTTATAATTTTATTTTTTCTTTTCAGCTGTACATAACACTAGAATGTATTTTGACATATCATACATACATGGAGTATAACTTCTCATTCTTGTGGTTGTACACTGTGTGGAGTTACACTGGGCTTTGTTTTTTTTTGGGGGGGAAGGGGGTTGGTTTATTTCAGTTAACATGATAGTCCTCATTTCCATCCATTTACCAGAAAATGCCATAATTTCATTCTTCATTATGGCTGAGTAATATTCCATTGTGTATATATAACACAATTTTTAAATCTATTTACCTGTTGAAGGGCGCCGAGGTTTGTTCCATAGCTTAGGTATTGTGAATTGAGCTGCTATAAATATTGATGTGGCCATGTTACTGTAGTGTGCTGATTTTAAGTGCTTTGAGTATACGCCAAGAAGTAGGATAATTGGGTCAAATGGTGGTTCCATTCCAAGTTTTCTGAGGAATCTCCATACTGCTTCCCATATTAGTTGCACCAATTTGCCATTCCATGAGCAGTGTATACCTCTCTCCACATGCTCGCCAACATTTATTGTTGCTTACACTCTCAATGATTGCCATTCTGACTGGAGTAAGATGAAATCCAGTGTAGTTTTCGTACTACATGCTGTAGTAGATCAATAGAAGAATAAGTAGCACAATAGGTCATTTATCTGTAAAATCTCTCAAGTACGTAAGCAATAACCCAGAAATTACAGAGACTTTTCTGCTTTCCATCAACATTGAAGCAATGTCAAAAATAATCTCTTGGGGCTGGGGATAGAGCTCAGTGTAGAGTGCTTGCTTCACATGCACAAGGCCCTGGGTTCAATCCCTAGCACCACAAAAATAAAAATAATAATAATATCTTATAATGATCAGTATGTTTCATTATGTTTAGAATAATAAGAATGCTTGTTATAATTTTTTTCTCACTAACCACTCTTTTAAAACAATATTATTTCTGGTGCCACACTCATAGAGGAAAAATCCTTACCACAGAAATCGAATGTATCATTACCCTCATCTCTATCCCTCTTGGGTAAAAACAATCAACTGCCTGTTTAGAGCACATTTAAATGATATTAAGAATACTAAACAGTCTCCAGGGCCTCTAACACAATTCATAATTTATATACATTCATAAGATTCCCTGTCTTCTTAAATATCCTATGGTCCTACTGATCAAATTCTTAAAATGATTTATCCTTCTTCAAAATTTGATTTCATATTATAGGTTTAAATATGAACACCTTTTAGTTAAACCAAAGAAACAATTAAAGCATTAGGAATGCATGTGTATAAAAAGCAATATTCAAAGCACTGGTAAACAGTGATTTACCAATGGAACTCCCAGCAGCATTGTGAGGGAAACAGTAGGTAAGCATTTTAAAATCCATCCCATGCAGAACTGAGACACATTAATTTGCTCATTGTTTATTAATAATAGCTGAGGGAAATAAAATATTCACTTCCATGCTCTTCTGCTTGATTAAAGCTATTGGCACCTTTTCTATTGTTTTTCCTATTTCAAATCTTGAGTGAACTATTTCCAATTTACTTTTCTCCTATAGAATCACCAATTAGTTATTAACTTTATTGTTTACTTTAATTCATTGCTCAGGTTTCAGTGAATAATTTGATATCAATACCGTATAATATCTGTAAAATGTGACAATGCATTCTAGAATGTTCTTAAAGAAACTGTCATTTTATATTAGACTTAAATGCAAACTTGTACTCCAAAATTGGCACCACAGAGGCACTATAAAGATATTGTGTTGCTACTTTAATACTATAAAATTATTACTCTTTTCATCCACCTTCTAACATTTCCATGAAGGGCTTTGTATCTACACCAAACATGCATACCCAAATTTCTGTTCCAATCCTCTTTTAAAATAGTTTTACATTACTCCCCTAGGTTAAGCCATACTTATTATAACAAATCTATAGAAAATATAACATAAAGGATGTACCTCATCTTACAAGACTCAGGATATGATATTTTCAGGATGTGTTTTACTTGATGTTATTTCTATTAAAATTAATTGAGTATTTTATTTTTCTGATTATTATTGATAACTTATTTCAAATGAGGTTCACGTATGAAATATTTAAGTTACACAATGTGAAAAAAGTTTTTAAAATGTCTCTTTGATTTAGAAACGCTTTTTGCATAATTTTCACTTACTCCTGTCTCATTCTTTTTAAGCAATTGCACAAACCAACATTTTTTGGGCAGGTTTCTCCCTCTGGCTACTAATTGAATTCTCTTTTTTCCCCTTCATTCCCAGTTTCTGAAATATAAATCCATGTGCAAATAAAGTGATTAAATCATATTACTTATAGATGTGGTAATAATTGTCAAATTCAAGAGAATTAACCTAAAAGTATGTAAAAAAATGGAGTGTAACAGAATGAACATAAATAATTTTAAACATTGTTCATTTTCCCAGGTTTTTACAGCTGCATGTAAGGTCACATTACCCTTTAATGTCCAACAGTAACATATTTTAACATGGAACCTTCATATCTGCAAGAAACCTAATCCTTATTTTGCTTTCATCTTATCTCCAAGTGTGGTACACAAACCTCAAACAAGTCACAAGGAAGCTGTTGGAGTCCAGAAGTAAAGAAAAGAACTTGAGTTTTATTTAGTTTTATATAAAAAAGTATATTTTTCTAATAATTAATTTAAATATTAACACTTGATCCTTCATTTGATCCATATGTTCATGTGCCACGGGCAGTATGTTAGTATCTTGTTATGGTTTGTATATAGTTTGTATATATATTTGTATACATTTTGTCCTCAAAATGTTCATTTGTGTGGGGCATTGTTCCCAGGGTGGTAATGTGGGACCTTTAAGAGGTGTGTCCTACTGAGAAGTAATTATATCACTGGAGGGGCTGCTCTCAGTAAGGATTAAAGGAGTTCTTCAGGGACCACTGATCTCTTTTGAGAGTGAGTTTTTAAAAAAGCCTGACCCCTGAATTACTGTCTAGCTTCCAGTTTCAAGATGTCATTCTCTTCTGCAGCACACACTCTCACCATTTACCATGAAGCCTGTTTCAGTTAGCTTCTTCACTGCTGTGACTAAAGGACCCAACCAGCACAGTTATAGAGGAGGAAAGATTTATTTAAGGGCTCACTGATTCAGAGGTCTCAGTCCATAGAAGTCCAGCACCATTCCTGTGGGCTCCAGGTGAGGCTGAATATCATGGCAGAAGAGTGTGGCAGAGGGAAGCAGCTCACATCATCAGGAAGCAGAGAGAGGGACTCCATTCACCAGATGCAAACATATACACAAAGCCACATCCCAATTCCCACCTCCTCCAGCCACACCCTACCACTCTGGTTACCATTCAGTTAATCTCTATCAGGGAATTAAATCACGGATTGGGTTAAGACTCTTACAACCCAATCATTTCACCTCTGAACCTTCTTACATTGTCCCACATGTGAGCTTTGAGGGAACACCTCACATCCAAACCATAACAAAGCCCTTGCCAGAGTTGGCACTGTGCTGTTTGGACTTCCACCCTTCAAAACTGTTATCTAAATAAACCTTTGTTCTTTGTTTTGTTTAATTACTATTTTTTTTATCTATCCAGTACCACAGAGTCATAGTAGCAAAAACAGCACAGTATTTGTATACATGGTATACAATGGTACAGAATAGAAGACACAGAGACAAACCCACATACAGTTATCTCATACTAGACAAAGGTACCAAAAGCATACATTGGAGAAAAGATAGCCTATTCAATAAATGGTGCTGGGAAAACTGGAAATCCATATGTAACAAAATGTAATTAAATCCCTATCTCTCAGACTACACAAAAATCAACTCAAAGTGGATCAAGGACTTAGGCAATAGAACAGAAACACTGCAGCTTATATAAGAAAAAGTAGGCCTAAATCTCCACCATGTTGGCTTAGGAGCTGACTTCCTTAACAAGACTCCTAAAGCACAAGGAGTAAAATCAAGAATTAATAAATAAGATAGAATCAAACTAAAAAGCTTCTTCACAGCAAAGGAAACAAGCAATAATATGAAAAGAGAGCCTACAGAATGGGAGAAAATCTTTGCTACATGCACCTCAGATAGAGCATTAATCTCCAGGATATACCAAGAACTCAAAAAACATGCCCCCCCTCCCAAAAGAAACCCAAATAACCCAATCAATAATGGGCTAAGGAACTGAGCAACCACTTCATAGAAGAAAAAAAATAATCAATCAACAAATATATGAAAAAGCATTCAACATTTCTAGCAATTAGAGAAATACAAACCAAAACTACACTGAAATTTTATCTCACTCCAGACAGAATGGCAATTATCAAGAATACAAGCAAAAATAAATGTTAGCAAGGATGTAGGGGAAAGGTACACTTATTCATTGCTGGTGTGACTGCAAATTGGTGCAACCAGTATGGAAAGGAGTCTGGAGTTTCCTCAGAAAACTTGGAATGGTACCAGCATTTCAACTAGTCATCTGACTCCTAGGTTTATACCCCAAGGACTTAAAAGCAATATACTGCAACAGTTATAACACATCCATGTTTATAGCAGCTCAATTCACAATAGCTGAACTATGGAACCAACCTAGGTGCACTTCAGCAGATGAATGGATAAAAAAAAATATGGTATATGTACACAATGGACTATTACTCAACTTTAAAAAAGATAAAATTATGGCATTTGCCTGTAAATGGCTGGGCCTGTAGAATATTATGCTAAACAAAATAAGCCAATCCCAAAGAACCAAGGCCAAATGTTTTCTCTGATATGCAGGTGCTAATTCACAATAAGGAGGGAGGAAGAATATGGATATTTTGGACTTAAACAGCAAGTGAAAGTACAAGAGGAGGTATTAAGGTAGGAATGATAGTAGAATGATTGGACATTATTATTCTATGTGCATAGATGATTACATGATCTGTGTAACTGCATCATTTATGACAGGAAGAATGAGAAGTTATACTACATTTATGTACGATGTGTCAAAATGTGTTTTATTATCATGTATAACTTATTAGAACAAATAAAAAATTTAAAAAAAAATAAAATAAAATTTTGTTCTTACAAAGTTATGTAGCCTCAGGCATTTCATTATAGTAAACAAAGTTGGAATAATACATATCTGAAAGAAAATTAGAGGCTCACATTCTAAAAGTGCTGACTAACTCATTTTTATGGATTCATTCATTTTCAGCATACCACATAAAATTATAACATGTATTCCTAACCATGTAGGTTTTTAGATAGATTATTCTCCTTATTTAAATTCAATTAAGCCTCTTAAATAGACAAGTGATTAAAAAGCTTTTACAAACACTATAAAGATAAATTTATAACCCAAGTAAATCCTATAGAAAATAGCAGAACTGTCATTCTTTGACCCTTGTATTGTCTTATTTAGACACATTTCAAATTAAAAACCTAGACAATATAAGATTCAGGCCCAGAATATTTGTGATAATAAAGATAATTTAAAATGATGATTAATATAAATATGATTGATGATAAATGCACAAATATTATATTTTGAAATGTTAGTGATTTTATATATGTACATATGTATGTATTCATATATATACATAACTGAAAAATTATAAAATGTCAATGTTTGTAATTTTCAGAAGTATGCAAACACAGACTCTCATGACTTTGCAAATTGGAGAAGCTAATAATTTCTATTCCTTCCCAAGATCAGGTTGACCAAAAGAATATTCCCTAGTTTGAAGGATACAGGAGAAGTAAACCAGCCAGGAAAAAGGGGTTAAAAAAAGGAACTATGTTAATCTTGGTAATGGAAATGGTGGTAAAGAGATGAAACAAAAGTACTTAAGAACAAGACACACTAAGGCAGTCTTCTTATGATTTTTCTTTCTGAAATCACATCATGTAGTCCCCAAAATTCCAAACAGATAATGCAAATTGGTACCCAGGAGGTAGCACCACCAGAAAATTGGTAGGAATAAATTAAAAACCTTTGTAGAAAAATTGAATTTCAATAAGAGCATCAATGAATTTTGCCTAAAGAAGTTCTAAATAAAAGAAAAATGCGTGTGAGAATCAACAGCAATAACAGAGAAAACTGATGCAAAAAAATCTATGGATAATGGAATAACCTTACTGAGGAGAGCAAATAAATTTTTTAAAATAAAAGTACAAAAAGAACAGAAATATTTGAAAAAGCATACCACATAATATATAGAACTGTAAAGTTATAATAATTTATGCTTAAAATTTATTTGAAGGCTTAGTGAATAGACAGAATTGAATAAAGAATTGGAGAATTGAAAGATAAAAGTAATAATGACTTAAAATGCAATGAAAGAATTAAGAGACATGGAGAATAGAATAGAAACATGTCAGAAATTGGTGGTTTGATAAGAAGTATAAAACAGACTTTGCTAAACAGCCTGCATACCTAACAAATAATAAAAAAAGAAGTCTCAAAGAGCCATACTTATACTTACATCTTAAACCTTTTGATAGGTTAATGAAGTTCTTATTAAAAAAATAAAAGTTTTTGTGCTGTCATAAACAAGCTTACTCTACAATATACATGGAAATTTCAAGCCTAGCAGTAAAAGCAATCTTGAAAAATACTGAATTGAAAGAAGTTAGTATAATTATTATTACAAACAAAACAGTGTGGCATTGATAGAGGGATAAACACATAGGTCAATAGAACAGAAAATGTTCAATTTATTTTTGATTAAAGGGCAAAGGCAATTCAATGGAGGAAGGACAAACAGTCTTTTTAAAGTAATCTATGCCCAAAACTCACATCTTATGCTAAACATTAACTCAAAATGTATTGTAGACTCAACTATAAAACATATAGAGAAGCAATAGATAATATTCAAGCTTTAGGATTTAATACCAAAAATGATGATATGTAAAAAGAAAGATTGACTAATTCAGCTTCATCAAAATTTAAAACTGCTTTGCAAATGATCATTTTTAAAGACAATGAAAAGAGAAGCTACAGACTCTTCCAAGACAATATTTATTTATAAACTACATATCTACACAGAAGTTATATCTAAGGTACATATATTTTATTAGAGATTTATCTGTTATGTTTTTAATAATTCTCAAAATTAATAATCATAAATCAAAACAAATGATCCATTTAGAAATTTAGCACAAAAACATAAACATATATGAAAGATGTTGAATTTCACTAGTTATTAGGGAAACACAAGGTAAGCACAAAGATACCTATTAGAATGGCTTCAGATTTTTAAAAAGTTATCAATAAAAATAACTGTTTATGGAATATGTATAGGAACTGGATTATCTGCTGATAGGAATGTAAAATATTATAGTGATTTTCAAAAGCAGTTTTAAAGTTTTTCTTAAACTAAACATAAAATTATTGGATTACTTAGCAATTCTTGAACATTTATCCCAGAGAACTGAAAACTTCTATACACTTAAAATCATGTACACCAATTTTTGTAACTGTTTTAATTATAATAGTCAAAATTTAGAAACAAGTCAGATGCTTTGTCATGGGTAGATAGTTTTTCAAACTGTAGTGTATGCATACCAAAGAACACTATGCACAAATAAAAGGATTAAAACATCTATACGTACAAAAAACTGAACTGTCCAGTTCCATACTGAGTGAAGAAAATTCACAAAAGCTTAAATAATGTATGATTTTATTTATACAGCATTCTCAGAATGAAGAAATTATAGAAATAGAGGGAAGATTATTTATTACCAAAGTTTTAAGTAAGAGAGGGGTGAAAGGAAAGGGAGTATGTTTTTCAAAGGATAAAATTCAGGATGGTTGTAGCTGTAGGGAATATTTAGTGTCTTGAGAGTTGTAAATACATAAAACTACACATGTGATAAAAATACTTGAAATACTGAATCATTTTAATTGTCTATCAGAGGATGAATAAAGGAAATATAGTACATATACATAATGGAATAATATCCATTCATAAAGGAGATTGTATTGTGTCATGTGCACCAACATGGATGAACTCGGAAGAAATTATGTAACGTGAAATAGAAAGATAAATACCACACAATCTCACTGATCTGTGGAATCTAAACAGTTTGATCTCGTAGAAGTAGAGAATTGGATGGTGGTTATCAGAGGGTGGGTAGGTGGGAGCAGAGACAGATGCTGGTCAAAGAATACAGAGTTATATTTAGATAGAACACATTTCAAGAGCTCAATTGTACAGCAAGATGACTATGGTTTAATGACAATGTATTGTATTCTTCATAAAATGTAAAGAGAAGGAATGTTAATGATTCTACTACAAAAATGATAACTAAACCAGGTGCAGGCCTTAGCGAATCAGGAGGCTGAGGCAGGAGGGTTGCAAGTTCAAAGCCAGCCTCAACAATGTTGAGGTTCTAAGCAACTTAGTGAGACTCTATCTCTAAATAAAATCCCCAATAAGGCTAGGGATGTGGTACCCTCCAAAACATAAAAAAATAAAAATAAAAACTATGAGATACAATTAATTTGTTAATCAGCTAGATTTAACCATTTCACAATGCATATATACTTCAAAACATTATGTTGTACATAATGCCATCATCAGTCAATTAAAGAATCTTGCATAGAACTGAATACATGCACACACATAAATGAGCACAAGTAAATCTGGAGAAATCTAAAAAAGATCATTAGAGTCTACAAATGTCAATATTATGCCATAGTATTATAGTAGTGTGTGTATAGGAGTGTGTGTATGTATAATATTTTGTAATCTATATAAATTTCTATGTGTATATAGTACAGAGTGAATATATCTTTGGGGAAATTGAGTGATGCACATGGCATAACTTTACTATTTCATACTGTATATAAATATGTAATTATCACAAAATACAAACATATAAAATGAACAGGTAATTTAAAGCAAAGGTACAAATAAAAACATTAGAAATTTTAAGAAAGGATGCTATTATAGATGATATTGTGGACTAATATGTGTTTCACCCCCCAAAATTAAAATGTTAAAGTCCTAAAATTTTATTCACTGTGAGGGTCTTCAAAGAGGTAATTAAGGTTAAATGAGGTCATAAGTGTTGAACTCTAAGCCAATAGAAATAATGTCTTTATGGTAAGAAGAAGAGGAAACACCAGAAGAGTTTACAGACACAGAAAAAGGACTGTATGACAACATAGAGAAAAGACAGTTATCTGAAAATCAGGAAGAGTCCTCAGGAGAAACCAAATGTGGTAACACCTTGGCCTGGCCTTCGAGGTTCCAGAGCTGTGATACAGTAGAGTCTCAGAAAAAAATATGATCTCAAATCAAATCAAGGAAAAAAATTAAAAAGTACTCATAGCTACTTAATATTTTGATACAATAGATATCTTTCTTAAAATAAGACAATAGGCTTGGCAGTATTATGAGAAATTTCAATTTGATATTTATTATGTAATTCAAATCATTGCCAATTTTTACAGATGGAAGGATGAAAACAGTCTCAAACTTAAGAAAGTAGCAGCATATTCATTTCAAATCCAGGATCATAAAGTATAAGATATTATTTCAATAAAATATTCATAAATATAAATGAAATTTATAAAAATGTTGACAAGTTAAATCTGATAGCTATTAAGTATGTAAAAATAACTATTAGTTGGGTCTATCTCAAAAATACAATTTAATTATTTATTTTATTGGCTCTTTTTAGTTACATATAATTAGAATTCTTTTTTTTTTGATTTTGAAATTTCCCAAGCTTGAATTTATTTTTGTTATAAAGAACATTGTTGAAATAATTGACAAATTCTGAATAAGTTTTGTGGATTAGATATTTATAATGCACTAATTGTTTTGATTTTGATCATTATGCTATGTGTAAAATAATTCCTAGTTTTTAGGAATACAAATATTCAGCAATAAAAAGACATTGTGGTTCAGAAAAAAGCAACTTTGTTATATACCTATATTTATATTTACTAGAAAAACATAAATAGAAGACAAATGATTCAGAAAAAAACAGAAAAAGACAAATGGTTCAGAAAAAAGAAACTTTGTTATATACCTATATTTATATTTACTAGAAAAACAGAAATAGAAGAAATAAAGCAAAGCTGATAAAATGTTAACATTTGGGGAATGTTTCATAGGAATTCTTTGTACTTCCACTTACAAAACTTCTATAAATCTAAAATTGTCAAAATACAACATTTCTGAAAGAAAAATTGAATTTTTAAAATAATACTAACAAATAACAGTATACTCAATAAATTAAACATGGATCTGTATAAGTACCAGTAAATGAATTAAATTGAAAGTTGGATGAGCAATATTTAAATATTCTCAAATTATTTCCCTGCAGAACACTAAATAATTACAAAAGGAAAAGACAACACCACATGAGAGAAACCCAGCCAATACACCTTTAGTAATCAATGTTATTATCAGAAGTACTGGAGAAATTAAAACTATAGGTCTTATGATGAGATTAAAAGAGAAAAATCACAGAAACCTGTGATAGTCTTGCAAAAACATGTAATCAAGTCTCAATCATAAAGAAAAATCCATTTTAGGCACATCTACAAGCATTATCCTTTAAAAGATTCAAGGTCATGAAGGTCAGGAAAGACTATGGAATGTTTGAATCTGAAGGTGTCTACAAAATACATCATTAAGTTCATTTCATGGATCTGAATGGAACATTTTGTTACAAAGGGCAACATCAGGCAACTAGCAAAACATGAAAAACAAATCAGGATTAAGTGGTAGAAGGCATTATGATAGAATGTATTAATATTTACTCTTTCAATATGAAGGTTGTATTGTACTTATGTAGCATGTTCTGATTTGTAAGAAATATTAAAGAAATCATAAATGATGGCATATGTCAGCCATTTACTCAAAATAATTTAGTGGAAACAAAAGTACTTTACACCAGAAGCTGCAACTTCACTATTATTTTTCAAGATTGTGTAAACAGAAAAGGCAAAAAGCCTTAAGCAAATGCTATTTCTCATCAGGAAAGAATTATAAGTCAGTGCTTTATATTAAGATCATAAAAAGTTTATAGAATATAAGTTTGATGTCACTATAATTGTAATACATTAAAACACTAGTGACTACAGTAACTGGTACACCAAAATAATATTGCCTAAGTCTTGGGTCCATATTTGGTAATAATTTTTTTGTAATACAAGTAATCCATCATTAATGTGATGTTTAGATCCACCAAGGTACTATTGACCACTTGGTTGTTCGGGTGACATTTAAATGCTAGAATTTACACAATATGAATATATATATATTTTATATCATTTATATATCATATAAATATATTTTATATATTTTATATTTTATATATATATTTATATATTTTACGGATATATATCAGTAAAAACTGGTTTGCACTTGCAGTTCAAATTTTGTTATAGATTCAAAGAAATAGTTTCATATTTTGAGAATTTTACCATACATACATAATACAAACATTTTCTTCAATGAAGTTTTTAAAATATTATGACAATAATTTTACAAATGCAATATTATATTTCATATCTATTTTTCCTTAAAATCTCTGTGTATTCTTGTGATGCTTCCAAAAGTAAATCTTGTCTTGGCTTTTCAGTAAATCTTCAGGCATATGCTCCAGTCAATCAAGATTCAAATTTTCTTTTTCTGTTTTCTCTTTTCATATTGTTGTTTCTTTTAAATTATTATTTTCATTGATTGATTTCATATTTCTGTTTTCCAACATGAGACTGTGTCTTCTACTCTGAGTTTGAAATTATTTTATAATATCATAAAATTGGTCTTGGATATTAATGACTGCATTGTTTTGATTTTCAACTTTGTCGTGAAGGTCGTGCAATTACTGTCAAAGCAGTGTAATTTCACGTTGGAGTTTGGATAATCCCTCCTCTCTAAAAGATTTTTGCTTTCTGATGTATTCATTCATTTTCCTTTGCTCATTTTGAAGCCTGTGTTCAATCGCCTTCATTTGGCATTTTGCTTGTTTTAGGTGTCTTTTTTCTTTTTCTGAAGCCAAAGTCGTCTTCTGAGAGTATCCCTTGTTGGATAGATTTCATTTTCTATGTCATTAGTTTTATTTCAGACTTTGAAACTTGTTAGGAAGGAATTTCACTACTTTTAGGTTAGATACATCAAATTCTTCTCTTCCTGCAAACTAAAGCCCTCATTTCTTACTCCTTGGAAAGCAAGTTCTAGATCTCACAATGATGTGTTGCAACAGCCAGTCTGGCAGGGTATGTATGATTTGACTTCTGTTTCCAGTCTTTCTGTGTATTTTTACTCTCCAGAGTAAAATTTGGCATTGTACTTTCCACTTTTGGAATATCAAACTGTGCGTTATGCTGGAATGTTGTTTTTGTAAGTGTTTTCTCATTCAGTGGTTTGTGTGTCCTTTGAAGGTCATCATTCTTTTCTCTTAAAATTTCAGTAATATCAAGGCATTTCTTTTTCTGTTTCTAGTACTTTATTGTGTTCATTTCGAGTTTCATCACAGAGATTTCATCCTTCATCCTGTGATATTTGTGCAATAGCTCGTTCTCTGTTGTATCACTAGTATAAACATGATGAAACTTATTTCTCATAGTATTTAATTCTGTATCTCATTTTCTAACAGAAATTTCAAGTTTCTTTTTCATTTCTTTATTATATTCATCTTATTTTTCTTTTAACTGGTCCTCATTTTGTTCAAAAACCAGATAATCATCTCTTTTCTTTTTTTTTAAAGACACATCTCAAATTGTGGAGTTCTTGTTTCCATACTGCTTTTTCTTGCTCAATCTCTTATTTCACTATTTTTGCTTGGGAATACTCCTTTTTCAGTTCACAAAGGTCATTTTCCAGTTTTGCAAGTATGTACTGAACACTGTGAGCAGTGATGTCTTTTAGGGTTTTTTATTCTTGAAATGAAGAAGCTACCTTCAAAATTGTCAATCAGATGACAGAATCTAATTTGAGTGTCCTTGTTTCTTTCTTCTGTTTCAATTTATATGGAATAGGATCTTTGATTATCATGTGCTTGCAGGAAGCATGTGAGTCCTGAGGTACCATGTGGAAATCTGGTGCATCTTCTTTCCCTGTATCCTCCACTTTAAAAAAACATCAAGTTTCTTTTTCCACTCTTGTGCAATGATATAGGTTCCACATCTAGTACATGTTCATTCCTTGTCTTCTTGCTCCTTGATAGGACTCATCAGATATACTGGAAGCACACACCTCTGGATGTTGTTCAGAGATACTCTGCATGGTTTTTGCTTCTACATTTGCATTGAGTGAATCAGTTTTTCTGCTATTGATGTTTTTTCCAAAGAGAAAACAAAGTGGAGAAGAGTTTCATCTCTGGTGTTGTGAGCATTTGGATTGGCACTATTTTCTAGAAAAATAGTTGCACATTCCTCTTCCAGGTATTGGGGGGCCTTCATCAATGATATGTTGCTGTCTAGCTCACAGAAGTTGCATTTCTTCTTCACTAGAAAATCCACCAATTCTGGGTGGTCATAGGCAAAGGCATAATGTAGAGCAGTCATAATTGCTCCAAAGTGGCTTATCAGGTCAGCTCTGAGATCCTTCAACAGTTAAAAAAAAAAGCATGAAATATAATTTGCTCCAATTCAATCCCCATTGCTTCCCTTTTCCCTCCCCTTCTCCATCCCCTATTTCCTTCCCTCTACTTTATTGATCTTTCTATTTATTTATAGTTTTTTAAAATTAGTACCTTTGTAGATACACATGATGGTGAGATTTTCTGTGGTATATTCATATATGTACATAGGAAATTTAGGTGAGATTAATTTTGTTGTTCTTCCCCAATCCTATCCCTCCTTCCATCCTCTACTCTACTCTACTTCCATCCTTCATCTACTCTACTATTAAAAATGCAATTTAGAGGAGTTGGGATTTAGCCTAGTATTAGAATACTTACCTAGCACGTGCAAGGTCCTGGATTCTATCTCCAAAATTGCAGAAAAGAAAAATGCAATTTGATAAGGAATTTAGATCATTAAGTCTCTCTTGCAAAGAAAAGAAAAAAGAAAAGAAATGAAACAAAACTCATTAGGCAAATATGAATGGGTGAAAAATTTCTTGTGGGAGGTGATGAAATGTTCTAAAATTGTGGTGGTTGTTTCAAAATATTGTAAACATAGTAAACACTATAGAATTTCATGTAAATTCAATACTCTGTAAATTCAATTTCAGTAAAATGTTGTTCTATATAAAATCATAAAGAACATGTACTTATTTATGTGATTGGACTTAGAAAACTATTGTCAAATCAAAGGAGGTGATTAACTGTAAAGGGGTCCAGGTAACTTGCTGGAATGAGAAATTGTTTTTGTTTTTTGAGGGGGAGGGGAGTGGGTGGTCACATGGTCATATAAAATCATACAAACTTGAGTAAACAGATATATATTATATTGAGAGCTAATCTTCCCTTAATTAAAAATATGCCATGATTCCTTATTCAGGGATACTAAAAGCATATGCAAACTGTTATACTAATCACTTTTCAGGTAGGAACTTGTCCTGACAACAGTCTATGAAGTAAGTACATTTCTTTATTGTTGGTGATTGATAAAGAAACAGGTAAGCCAAGTGTGGTGACCCACAGTTGTAATCCCAGCACTTGGGAGGCTAAGGGAAGAGAATCGCAAGTTCGAAGCCTCAGCAGTTTAGCAAGGCCCTAAGCCTGTCTCAAAATAAAACATAAAAAGGGCTGAGAATGTGGCTCAGTGGTTAAGTGCCCCTTGGTTCAATCCTTAGTACTGAAAGAAATAAAGAAAGAAGAAGGAAGTCAGGAAGGAAAGGACTAATATTTTCAAGGTTTCAGTTTCACAGTTATTAAGAAGAAGAGAGAGGATTTAAAAATAATCAATTTAGCTCTAGAATCTACCTACACTTTTTGAACAGTTATATTGGGCAGCTACCTGCATATATAACTGCAAAAGTTGATAAGTATGTGATGGAACATGATTCTGGTAGGTCTTTGGTTTTGTTCATCACAATTTGGATACTTATTCCAAATTGTCACTCCAAGAAACTCCTGCCAAACCTTTCTCTTCCCTGGAGGAAGGGTTGACTTCCTCTGCCTTTAAACATTCTAGCACAGAAACAACAACAAAACCCACAAACATTCTAGCACAGATTCAGTCACAATTATGTGTTCCATTGAGATTGATTCAGGTCCACTTTAGAAGGAAATAGCTGTTCAAGATGGCAGAATGATAGTGTAGTCTATGCAAAGAATCAGAAAGGATGAAACTGATAGATGTAAATTCTAGGCCTACTTTATCATCAGCTATAGATATGATCTAAATAAAGTTAGTTAATCTCTGATTCAGTCTTTCTTTCGACTTTAAAATTCTGATTTTAGAGTATAAAGAAAGTCAATACTATCTTCTAAGTTAAAAAATTTTGACAAAACTAAATTTTTATTATCTTGAATACCACTCCTTCATAATAAATATCATTATTGCTTTATTTAATAACTATATTCCATGGTAGATACACATAAACAACCACTGGAAATAAAGACCCTTTTATTTTTATAAATTACAGAGCATCTTCACTGTGTCCTGGTTACCAACTTATGTGAGTGTGGTGAGATAGCACACCCCCACACACAAGCTAAATGAGAGAGGTTTATTACTTATATATAGGCAGCCAGAGACAACAGAAGCCCAATATTCATGTGAACTGTTCCCCTAAGGCTCAGCAAAGCTGCCCAGGTAGATGGAATCTCAATTTGTCCATGCTCTCAATTTTGCACTGCAGTAAAGAGACTCAGAGACAGCACATTCTGAGTTGTTTTTTTTAAAATATTTTTTTAGTTGTTGATGGATCTTTATTTTATTTATTTATTATTTATATGTGGTGTCGAGGATCGAACCCAGTGCCTCACGCGTGCTAGGTAAGCGCTCTACCACTGAGCTACAGCCCCAGCCCCAGCACATTCTGAGTTTTATACCTGGGGCCAATATGACACCGTGGGCTAAGGTGTAGAAGGACATTCTGTTTCTGGAGAGTATTTGGAACAGAACCTGGGCTGTTCTAGCCAGTTCCCTGCTATCCAAGATGTTGCATTCTGAGCACACTCTACAGTTATTTCTGAGGATTGTGGATGAGAAGAAAAAGAGAACTGAGTTAATCCAAGGCCACCCAGAAAACTGCCTTCCATAAATTACCAATAAGGACATCATCATATGTGTCATTTACACAAGGACTTTTTGTAAACCAAATTTCTTAAAGTGAGCAATAAAAGCACTATCACGTTCTGTTCTTAGGAAGTATTTTATCCAAGTTTTTATGTGGCACTAAAAAAGAGAACATGAAATATTGTATTTTACATTTTAGAACTCATCATTCTTTTTTTTAAAAAAAACTTTATACCATGCTTCTTAATCTTTGTTACACACTAAAATTGCACATTAATAGGATAGGGAAGATAATATTAAATCTATTAAAATCTATTTTGTCATTTTATTTTATTGCTACTGAATGAATTAGTGAGTGGTTGAACAAGTTTTTCCAAGAGTACATTATTGGATTTATATTACCTCTCATGAGGTCACTAGTGAAGTGTTAAAGAGTTCTTTCTTTGACACTCACCGACTTACATTTTAATATTTGCCTAGGTAAGAACACACACAGAGTGTTCATTACATTTGCAGGGACACAAACCTGAGCTTGTTAATGCATGTTATTATGGAGTCTGGCTTCTAAGCAGTTACTGCAACATCTGAAATGTTGCCAAGGATTGATAAGAGAACATGTCCTCCATACACACACACACTGCAAATTAAGTTGATACCAGTTTATTTTAAAATGGATACAGAATCACAGAAGAATGGCAGTGGCCTTGAATAGTCACACGTATAGGTATACCTTAAATTATCTATCCATGTTATCTATCTGTGTTAAGTTTCAGAACATAACAAATAATACTGAGTCACACTATATGGCTGTATTCACCTTAATTAGTTATTCAAAGTGGTTAAGACGAGGACAGTTCTAATAGAAAGATTTGAGTGTTCTAGCTGTATCACATGCTCTTCAATCTTGGTATTTCATTTCTTTTTTAAGTTTTACCCTTCTGGTGGATATGTAGAAGTTGTATTACAATGTGTTCCAATCTGAAAAATCTTGACACTATTGAAGTTGAGTTCCTTTTTAACATATGTAATGTCTATTGAGATATATTCTATTGTGAAATGACTCTTCTTCTTTCTCCACTCCACTTTTTTTTTTTGTTTTTAAGCCCTATTTAGCATGGATGGATATTAGTTTATTTTCTGATATATATCATATACATTTTTAAATGTCTCCTTCCACTTTCTTTTTTGTTTGGTACTGGAGATTGAACTCAGGGGTACTCGACCACTGAGCCACATCCCCAGCCCTATTTTGTGTTTTATGTAGAGACAGGATCTCACTGAGTTGCTTGGTGCCTCGCCATTGCTGAGACTGGCTTTGAACTCGTGATTCTCCTGTCTCAGCCTCCCTAAGTGCTGGGACACTTTCTTGTTTTGTCATATGTATTCTTCAGGGTTTTCCAGAGAAACCGAGCAATAAAATACATTACAAATATAGAAAAAATGATTATGGAAATTGGCTCTCATTATTATGAAAATGAAAGTGTCCCGCAACATACTGTCTGCAGATTAGAGGCCCAGGAAAGCAGATATTATACTTCTAATCCAAACTCAAAGGCATGAGAACCAGGAAAGCCAAATGAAACTACTGGTCTGAGTCCAGAGGCACAAGAAAGCATCAGTGTCCCAAGGCAGAGGAAAATGAATCTCTCAGTTCAAGCAGAGAGAGCAAATTCACCCTTCCTCCTCTTTTTGTTGTATTCAAGCCTTTGAAGGATTAGCTGAGGGCCCCCCACTGCGATAAGAGTGTACTTTACTTACTCAGTTCCCAGATACAAATGTTAATGTCTTTCAGAGAAGACATTATTCACAGATGCATCCAGAAATAATGATTTGCCAGCTAACTGGATATTGTTTATTCCATTTAAGTGAATGCATAAAATTAACCTTCATACCATATTTCTATTTTTTAAGTCTTCATCTCAACATGTTATTATAACATTATTTTCTAGTAACACTTTTTTTTGTAACCTTAAAATCTACTATGTATAACATTAGCAGAATTACAAAATTTTATTTTGGTATTGTTGCAGCTAATATCTCATTGGTTATTTTTATTTTCAAGATTTCTTTGCCTTTATATTTATTATTCTTCACTTATGAACCACATATTTTGAAGTGTACATGTTTTCTTATTTGTTCTGCTTTTGTTGTTGTTTTGGCACCACTGAAACAAGGTTTGATTTATTTATTTTCTAAAGCAAAAGTATCTATCTTTATTAGATAATAAACATATCATTTTCTTGCTCTCTTCATGATAACCATTTAGTAAAAAATACATCAAATTGAAAAATTCTAGAATTTACCAGGCTTTATCTCTTATAATTTAGCATTAAACTCTAACATTCAGATAATAAGATCTATGACTGTCAATCGTAAGCCTTCAAGGAAGAGGAGCTGATGATTTGGTAAATATGATATTTACCAATTTAATTACCACAAAATTTTTAACTGGTTCATTTTTCTGCAGCCATAATGGGAGTGATATTTTCCCTGTTTACATTTCCTGTGATATATATACACAATGGAATATTACTCAGCCATAAGTAAGAATGAAATTATGCCTTTGCTGGTAAATGGATGGAACTGGAGAAAATGCCAAGTGAAATAAGCCATTGTCCCCCAAAACAAAGGCTGAATGTTGTCTCTAATATGTGAATACTAACTCACAAGGGAGGGTGGGGAGGGAAAGAACTTAATTAGATAAAGGGCAATGAAGGAAAGGGAGAGGGGAGGAGAATAGGTATGATAATAGAATTAATTGGAAATAAATTTCCTATCCTTGTATTTGTTCTGCTTCATTTTTTGCAGTTGTATATGGACAACATTCCCTTATTTTATTTATTTTCATATGGTGGTAGGGATCTAACCCAGTGCCTCACGCATGCCAGGCAAGCACTCTACCACAGAGCTACAAACCTATCCCTGTTCTGCTTCATTTTTAATCTGAGAATTTATAATACAAGAAGTACCAGTCCACTTGTAAATAGTGGGATTACTGGTTAGATTGCATTTGTTTTAGAAAATTGTTTTAAACTATTTTCTTTTAAAGACATGACAGTTGTTGATCTAAAAGTAACTTCATTTTATCCTTACTTTTGGAGTGAATTTTTGATGGTAGAGTTCTCTAGAAGGCATCCTTAGAAAACCTCACATTCTCAGAGCAATCACATTGGGAGGTCCTTGGATCCAAGATTGAAGATATTATGCTTGTCCTGTCCAAAAGCTGGACTCACCTTTTTAGCATCCTGCCCTGTCCAACTTCTAAGTTCAATGACGTCTTAGAGGATAACAGACTTGGTAACAGACTTGGGTGTCAGGAACTTTGAACTCTGAAGCCCAGGACAGCAAGACACTGCTTCTGGGAATCTTTGTTTGTTTGTTTAATTTATTTATTCTAATAAGGTATACATAACAACAGAATCCATTTTAATTCATTGTACACAAATGGAGCACAAATTTTCTTTTCTCTGGTTGTACACCACGTAGAGTCTCACCATATGTGTGATCATACATGTACCTAGGGCAACGATGTGCATCTCATTCCACTATCTTTCCTGCCCCCAAGCCCCTTCCCCTCCCCCTCCTCTCCCCCCCTCCCCTTTGAATCTTCGCATGAGATGGAGCTGAAAGGAAATCCCATTCACAGGTGGCCACTGTTAATGGCGTTCATCCCATGCCTGGCATGGAATTTATGGATTTGAGAGTGTTGAGTTCAAACGCCTGCTGCCCAAGGGTAGAAGAAATACCGGCGCGCTCAATAGCCTTGAAGTGCCAACTGCCCAGACATAAAGAAGATATCATGCAAGCAGGTAAGCCCCAATTAAGCTGCTCCTGCTCAACATCGTTTTTGATAACCTTGAAGAACGTTTCTCATAATAAATCCTTTTGCTGTTTTTGCCTATATAATAAACACGCGGAGTCTCGCTGTTTGTTAGAGACCAGACCCCAGCATGGCTGGTTCACCCACCGAGTCCTGCTTCCACGTTATAGTTGAGTCTATGTTTTATTTCTTATAATTTCTAATTCTTTTAAATCCACCCACTGCCTCCATTCAGAGAATTGTTCAGTCGCCCTGCAGGTTGCAGCGATACTTGGGTGTGAGGCTTCACTTTCACTTTAGTTATGCTAGCTCTGAAGTGCTTCCAGGCACTGTGGGGATACCACTTTCTACCTCTGCCAGGGTCGGGCCCAAATGCCCACCTCTTACTGGTTCAGTCTCTGCAGATATCCCAGGAAGGAAAAAAGCTGTTGATCCTCATATCACTCTTGAAAGTTTCCTTCTCTCTGGAATTTTATTCCCTCCGGTTCTTGTGTCTGTGGCTTTCTGATAACTTTATAGTGTGATTTTTCACAATTAATCCAGCTTTTCTCCTTATTCTAGAGGAAATGTTGGCTCCCTGGCAACTATCCACCTCACTAGAAATACTAATGTCTCACCAGGCCCTTCTATGTTTAAAGCTCACATTACTATTGTGAAAGTACAATGCAAATGTCTGTTTTAAGAGGAAGTATTTCCATGGGGGCAAAAAAGGTAAGCCCTATTCTCTTAGCACTGTCTCCAACACTCTGGTTCCCTAGGATATATCTCCCTATTAAAGTCAACGTCTTTATAAATTGTATTAAATTCAACTAAATACCATTTTATTACTAATGTCTAAACTCTTAAATTTGACAAAAGTGTAAGATCCACAGAGTTGAAGTGGCACAACTTGATTCAAAAATGTGGAAAGATCAAAATTTCATTTGATTATAGACCCCCATATTATTCATCTCTTGTGTGTTAATATTTATTATCTATTAATTTTTAAATGAATGCTATACATGACGTTTGGCTGTTGCAAAGAGCAGAAGAAGATGATTGTTCAGTACACATTCTCACTGTTAAACTAGATAAAATGTGTACTTATTTCCAATACTATTTGTAAAGGCAAATTTCAGTGCTCCTTAGGGAGATGATCACCTACACAGATGTGTAAGATATCTTTATATGAAAAATGATATAAGAAGTTGGTGATAACATGGGCACATGATGTAAGTAAAATTAAAACTGCAAATAGATTAAAAGTTGCACAAGAAAATAGAATTAGTCAGGTATTATATTTCTCCAGAGGATAAGAGTAGGAAAAAAGAAAAAGAGCTATAGGGCTTTCATATTACCATGGATTTGGTAAATCAGACATATCTGAACATGGAACCAAGTACAATCAGAGAATATATCAGTAATAGTCAAGAGAGAATATATATATTGCAAAATGAAATAAATGTTCTAAAACAAAATCTGATTATAATTGTCCTTAGGAAATAAAAAGTGTAAAATATACCTGTGGGAGGGAAAAAGGAATTTATTCTCAAATTGGTGAAATAAAATGGAAAACATACAAATAGCTAAATATTAAAAATTAAAGAAAATAAATTCATTAAATAATTTTTAAAATTCTATTGAAGAAACAAGATTGAGGATAGGCATCAACAACAGGTTTGTGGTCTCTAAAAACCTGCAAATATAATTCAATAAATTTAATAAGATGCTTTGGCAAAATAATTTATCTGCAAAAGAGGGAATTGGTCCTGGATAACAGAAATTTTGTTCACTAAACAGTGCTGTAGGTGACATAGATGCTTACTATGTTTAAAGGACTTTTTTAAACGAAATGTACCACTCCTGATGGAGGCAAAATTGGGTGTATATTTTCTGAAAAGTACTGTGATAGTACACATCAAAAGACTTTAAAATATTCATTACTTTTGCCCCAATACTTTCACTCCAAGAAATGTATTCATTGTTGAAAAACTATGGTAAATGTATGCAAAATTACATTTGTTACAGTTTTGCTTAGAGAGTGAGACGTTGAATGAGTAAGTCCTAGTTTCCAACAGCAAGAAGTTGGTTTTAAAAATATAGTATTCAAAGCTGGGTGTGGTAGTGCACAACTATAATCCAAGCTAGTTGGGAGCCTGTGGCAGGAGGTTTGCAATTTCAAGCAAAGCCTGGACAATTTACCACATTTCAAATAAAATAAAAAGAACTGGGGGTACAACACAGTGGTAGAGTGCTTGCCTAGCATTTGTAAGTCCCTGGATTCAATCCCTAGCACCAAAAATAAGTAAATAAAATTATGGTTTTCAACAGCATGCATTGAAATGAAAACAGAATGTAAATATATATTTGTTGATATTACATTATATATACTATAAGATGATATAATGTCATTGTGCAATGTAGCATAAAATGTGTAATAATATAGAATAGGTGTTTCATTTACAAAAAATCCTCTCATATATATATATACACATATATACATATATATACATATATATTCATATATATATATGAATGGTTCATATATACATATATATGAATGTATAAATATAATATCTGAATGGTTATAATTTGGAAGGGTTTATATAAAAATGATACCAATATTTAAGTATGAATGCTTTCTTATCCTTTATGTTTTCTAATATAATAGGAATGGATTGGTTTTATGCCAAGAAAATCCCAATTTTTAAAATAACAAAATACATTAAATATTAGTTTAGTATTAGTTTTCTACAGATGCCAACACCACAGGCTTTGTGCCTAACCAAAGACATGTATTTTCTCACTACTCTGGAGGCTGGAAGTCCAAGATAAAGAAGTGGCTGGTTTGGTTTCCTCAGAGGCCATCAGTTTGGCTTAAAGATGGCCTCTTTTTGTTGCCTCTTTACATGGTTGACTGCATGTCTCTCTGTCTGTTCTAAAGCTCCTCTTCTCAAAAGTACAGGAGTCAGCTGAAGGTATTCACTTTAAACTACCTCTTTAAAAGTCTTATCTCCATAGACAGTAACATTCTAAGGTATCAGTGGTTAGGGCTTAAACATATAAATATTAGAGAAACAGTTCAACCCATAACAACTATTATTATTTAAAGTTTATAAAATCCAGAATAATCAGAGCAGTCAACATTGCTCTGATTATTCTGGATTTTATAAACTTTAAATAATAATCATGAACATTAATTCTTACTATGTTATAGTGAAACATTAATTACTGTGAATCCATACTTAATCTAATATAAATCAAGAAAATTTATTTAGGGGACTATATTTTGTTACTTATTAACATTAATGCAAAAGCACCAATTAAGTAGAAGATTTTAAAATGTTATTAATACTTTTCATTTTATTTTAATTCCAGAGAAGCAAATATTTGCTTTTGGGTCTTCTTACAACTTACATTTTCAGTGTTTTTAATATATACATTTCATTACCATTTATCACTGTTACTGTTATTTTAAATAATCCAGTAATAAATCATGTAAATATTATACTTTGAAATAAGATACAGAATTTAAAAACTGATTTGGGCATTCTTTTTTCCTTATTTCAGTGTTTTAACCTTTCATTCATAAAATGAACCCTGTTTTTGTGCCTTAGCACCAAGTTCTCATTTCCATTTGCTGGTCAGTTTTAGTACTGTCATGCTAACTCAACATTGTGGCACCCAGAATTTCTACAAGTCAAGTCTAAGATCATGTACTTTTTTAAACATTAGTTAAACTATTATACTTCAAGGCTTATGATGGGTACCAGAAGGAGAACAAAAGATCAGATCCATGCCTCTTGTGTTCTAATCCTAAACCTTAGTAAACTTATCCAAAATCTTATAATTGACTTACCAAGAGACAAACAATACTTTTCACAAACAATAGAAGGTGCATTTTGGCTCCCGTGAGCACTGCTGCTCTGAGCCCTCGTGTGCTGATTGTGTTCTCCAAACTGGAGTGAGGTAGAGATGGACAGGTACCCCCTTCTGACCTCTGGTGCAGCCTCCCACAGAATCAAATATAGCCTAGAATTTGAAGAACTTAGGATCCTTCTCTGCCAGCCCAGGTCATGGGCATGCCACTGAAGCTGCTGTTGAGGGCCGTTGCCATGGCCTATGGCATCTGTGAATCCATGTTCACTGCGAAAGGCAAGCACAGAGCCATCTTCTTTAATCAGATTGGTAGCATACAGCAGGACACCATCCTGGCGAGGGCTTTCATTTCAGGATTCCCTGATTCCAGTATCCCATATTTACCACATTTGGGCCCAATTCCAAAATATGTACTCCCCTACAGGTTCCAAAGACCTTCAGATGGTGAACATCTCCCTGCATGTGCTGTTTCCACCCAATGCCCAAGAGCTCCCCAGCATGTACCAATGCCTAGGGTTAGACTACGAGGAGTATCCCCATCCATTGTCAATGAAGAGCTCAAGAACATGGTGGCCAAGTTTAGTGCACCACAGGTGATCATCCAGTGGGCTTAAATATCCCTGTTGATCCGATGGTAGCTGACAGAAAGGGCCAAGGATTTCAGCCTCATCCCGGATGATGTAGCTATCATGGAGCAGAGCTTTTGCCGGGAGTACACAGCTGTTGTAGAAGCCAAAAAAGTGGCACAGCAGGAAGCCCAGCAAGCCCAGTTCTTGGTGGAAAAAGAGAAACAATGGCAGAAAATCCTGCAGGCTGAGGATGAGGCAGAGGCTGCCAAGATCCTTGGAGAAACAAAAATCAAGGGCCCATCAAGCTTCGCAAGATACAGGCAGCCCAGAACATCTCCTAGACGTTGGCCACGTCGCAAACAAAATAGTGTCTACCTCACGGCTTATAGCCTTGTGCTGGACCTACAGGATGAAAATTTTGCCCAGGGAAGTGACAGCTTTATTGTTAGGTTGGTTTAAGGCAGCCAAAGGGAAGGAAGCATCAAGCAGCCCGCACACGCAAAAGAACAACCAATCAGATGCTGACATGTAAGCAGTAATGGCATCTCCTAATAATCAGTGGACCTCTCTTGACCCATCTTGTAAGGACATGGATCTCAGCAGGATCCCCTGACCAACCCCAGAGGGACACGGGACTCCAAAAACTTCCTTTTCCTGCCCCAAGCCCTCCCCTTCCTGTCCTAAGCCCATAAAATTTCTATACCACCGAGCATGTGCGCAACTCTCCCAGACCTGCTCTGTTGGACTGAGGAGTCTAGCACGGGAGTGTACATCAATAAAGCCTTGCTCACCGGTTTTTAATTTGCCTCCTTTTGATCATCTGGCTTTATACTGATCAAGGATAAGAAATGAGCCCTATGAGCAGAACTCCACCCCCAGGGAGGAAGCAGGTGTGTTTCTCCTCTAGTTTTTGAAGAATAGGCTAGGAGATCCAGCATACCCCAACACCAATATCATGTGATGGTTCCCTCTGCACTCATACTTTTGAGGCCCCTTGGATTAAGGAAGACTAAAGACTGACTCTTTTTAGTGGAATGACTCCTCCTCCCTGTGTTGGCTAGGGGAGTTGGGGCAGCAAGTGATATCTCAGTGGTTTCTTACAGTGTTGTTTCCTCCCTCAAGGTGGGAGGAGATAACTACTATACCAGGAATTCTCAATAAATTTTTATTGCTTAAGCCAGAAAGGAAAGAAAGAAAGAGAGAAAGAGAGAAAGAGAGAGAGAGAAAGAAAGAAAGAAAGAAAGAAAGAAAGAAAGAAAGAAAGAAAGAAAGAAAGAAAGAAAGAAA
>PVHX01016572.1:0-42840 GCA_004024805.1 Geosciurus inauris | reverse complement strand
TGGCTCACGCTTGTAATCCCAGCACTTAGGGAGGCTGAGACAGGAGGATCGCGAGTTCAAAGCCAGCCTCAGCAATGGCGAGGCACTAAGCAACTCAGTGAGACCCTGTCTCTACATAAAACACAAAATAGGGCTGGGGATGTGGCTCAGTGGTCGAGTGCCCCTGAGTTCAGTCCCTGGTGCCAAAAAAAAAAAAAAACACACATCCATGAAAAAGAAAAGGTCGACACAAAAAAAGGAAAGGATGTGGATCTCGAGATCTGGCAATGCCAAAGCCCTGGGCCACCTGCCCCTGGGTCTGCATGAGAGGAAAACGACTCGTGGTTTCTGGCGTGCAGGAGGCTACCCAGGCATGGCGGGGGCGTGGGGCTTACGTCTTCATCGTCTGCTTCCCCGATGCCCAGCATCAGAAGAAGAAAATGAACACTGGTTGAGCAAAATTGAAAGCTTACACACAGGTGGCCCCAGGTCTTCCCAGAAGTCCCTGACTCGGTGGGTTCACCACCCCAGGCCTCGGAGCCCCACCCTCTGCCACCTCACTGAGATTAAGGTTGAAGTAAGACAACGGCTCAGGAAAGTCCCAATCCTCTGTGCTGGCCAGACTTCTGTCCCCTTCAATATGATTTGTTTCGTGTACTTCTAGAGTAGTATCTTTTTTTTTTTTCAGGGAAGAGGGAAAAATTGGGAATATGTTTCCCCCGTTGAGGAAATGTGAAAACATCCTGTCTATGCCACCAGGAAGGGAGGCTCTCAAAGCATGATGTATTGCACATTGTTACGTTTTGGAAAATTTCTGAGTTCACCACCTCGCCAGGGTATTTCTGGGCAATTACAAAATGGCCAGTAGTTTCCCACCGAGGGGTGTGTGTCCCAGTGAAGTTGGGAGCCTGGACCTCCAGCTGTGCTTGATTCTTGCCTGCCCCTGCAGATAAGATCTCCAAAAGAGAATGCTGCAAGAACGGCCAGGCGCGGTGCAGCCAGGGAGAGTCGTGGCCTGCCCCCTCTGGCTGGGGAGATTGTCCCCGGCCTGGCCACGAGGTCAGAGGACAGAAAGTTGCTTTACATTGGGTGACAACAGGGCCCTCTCAGGGATGAGCGGCTGCCCCTGTGTCATAACAATGCCAGGATTGTCTGGGAAGGAAACAAAGACTCCGGACAGTGGAGGACACGGGCACGCACAGGCCCTCTGAGTCGGCCTGCAGGGTTCATCAGCTCTGCTGCCTTTCCCAGGGAGCCCCTCGTGTTCTGTGAGCTTGTTTGGTGTTTTTGCTTCCTGCTCTCCTTAGGCTGGCTTCAGGCTTCGCTTCCTTTGCTTGTGCTTTGGATTCAGCTCGCCCTGCTTTCCTTCCTGAGGCTGAAGAGCAGTGACTTCTTTCACGGTGCCTTTCCTTTTAACGCGGGCGTTTGTGTAACGGCACACTTGAGGGCTGCCTTGACTAAACCTAGTAAGTTTTGGGACGATGCCTTCTTATTTTCATGTCTCCAGGTGTTTTCTAATTTCCCTTGTAATTTCTTTACAACCATTTCTATATATTCATGAATTTCCCAAATTTTCTAATTTAATTCCACTGGGATTTAGCGGACGTGCTTGGTATGCCTCAGCCCTGCAGGAGTAGTGAGCTGGGTTGTGGCCCCGCGTGTCCCGCCCTGGAGAACACTGTGTGTGGGAGGCACATGTGCCCAGAGTGGACGGGCACGGTGAGGAGGCTCTCCCTGGATGCTCCGAGGCAACCCCAGTGTGTTCCACAGCGACCTCCATTCCCCCCGCCAGGGCAAGGCTCCCTGGGCCACCCCACCACCCTCGTGTGTGTCATCCTTGTCCTTGCTGATAACCGTCATCCTAACAAGTGAGTTCGTCATGTGCAGATTTTATTATGTTGAGGAAAATTCCTTCTCTGCATAATGTGTTGAGACATTTCATTTTAGCAGGCAAGAGTTTGGGATTTTATCAAGTGCTTGTTTGCACCTCTATTGGGAGTGTCCTGTGATCTTACTCTTCAGTCTGTTAATGGAGGGCATCAGAAGGACGTATTGGCTATATTAAATCCCCCTTGGGGTCTGAAGACCAGAGCCCACTTGCCCGTGGCGTTGGCTCTTTGTGGTGTGGCATCACACCTGGTTGGCTATGGTTTTGCTGAGGACTTTGCATCCATGTCATCGAGGACCTTGGCCTATGATCCTCATTTCTTCTAGCACCTCACCTGGCTTCGGTAGAAGTGAAGCGCTGGCCACTGAAACTGAGTTTGGAGGACGTGCCTCTGGTCAACGCTGCGGACAACTTTGAGAAGAACTGACGGTACTTCTGTCGATGCCTGCAGGCCCCCACCCTCCAGCCCTCTGATGCGGGCCTTTTCCTGGTTGGGAGACGTTCACCGCAGACCTAACCCGCTCGCCGCTGGGCTTCCGGTGCTCTGTGTCTAGAGGCCCCGTCCTGGTGGGTGGTGCGTGTCCAGCAGCTTCTCTCTTCCCCTGGTGGTCAGTTTGCTGTATGGTTGTTTGTAGCAGCATCTCATGTCCTTTCTCTTTCCGCGGCACCAGTTAATCGTTTCTTTTCCATTTCTGCTCTTTTGAGTCCTCTTTTCTTACTCTGGCTATGGCAGTCAATTTTGGTTCTTTTCAGAAAACCAACATGTGCTTTTGTCAATATTTCCTATTGTTTTTCTACTCCTAATTCCATTTATTTCTCCTCTGGTCTTTATTATATCCTTGCTTCTTTTAACTTTTAGCTCAACTTGTTCTTCTTTTCCCAGTTTTTTTGAGTTGTAATATGAAGCTGTTTGAGATCTTTCTTTTTTCTGAATACAGGCATTTACTGCTGTGAACTTTTCCTGTTGAAATTTCATTTGCTGCAACCCATAAGATTTAGTGTGTTGTGGCTCTATTTTTATTTGTTTCAAGATATTTAATTTCCTTTCAGTTTCTTCTATAATGCACTGGCTGTGTTATAGGAGCTTTGTTTTCCACATATTTAGAATTTTTCAAAATTCTTCCTGTTACTGATTTCTAATATCATGCCATAACAGTTGGGAAATATATTCAATATAATTTTAATCTTCTAAATTACAATGACTTGTTTTGTGGCCTAGCATATGATCTGCCCAGGAGAGTGTCTCCTGGGTGTTCAGGAGAATGTGTCTTCTGCTGATTCTGATGGTATCCTCTGTGGTGGCCCGTCAGGTCCAGTGCACCGTTTCCTTACTGACTTGCTGTCTGATGGTTGATCAATTATATTATCTTGTAGAATTTCCTATATTAGTATTTTACTATCACTATTTTTGGGGTGGATTTAAATTGCTCTCTTTTCACTGGATTTCATCCTAAATATCTTCTTTCTTTAAAGGCAGATCTGTTAAAGAATGCATTCTCTCCGTTTTTATAGGAATTTCTTGATTCTTCCTTCATCTGTGAAAGTTGGTTTTTTCTAGAAAAGGCTTCTTGGTTGAGCATTGCCTTTCTCTACCCGGACTGTGTTGTCCCATTGCCTCTGTGGTCCATTGTTTCTGATGAGAAGTCAGCTGTCAGTCTTACCTGGGTTCCTGGTCCATGATGAGTTATTTTTCTCCTGCTGCCTTCCAGATTTTCTTTGTGTCTTTTGCTTTCAACATACGTGTGCACGTCTATACATTGATCCTATTTGGAGTATTTTTTCTTTTAACTTTGTAGATGTATAAACTAACATTTTTTTGTCTAGGTTGTTTTTATTCACTATTTCTTTTAATGTATTTCCCTTTCTCTTTCATCTCTCCCCTTTCTCTGTATCTTCTTTCTACTCACATCACGTGGCCATCAGTGTATTTAATAGTGATTCACAATTCTGAGGCAGTTTGCCAGTTACTGTTCTTTGCAGCCAGTGAGGTGCCTGCTCTTTGCTCGTTGTTCTGTGCACACCATGGGGAATGCTCTTCTGTCTTTCTCATGTCTTCCTCTGACTGTTCTTTAGTGGATACCCTCCCTGCTCTTACTGTTCCTACTCTTTGTGCACATCCTACCCAACCCCTAGTGCTATTATGGTTTCAGAAGGGTCTGTCTTGAGTCTTTCCTGGTTCTCTCTGATAAACTTTTGGTTGCTCTGATATTTTGATTGTTGCTAATTTCATCATGGCGCTTTGGAAACCCTCTGAAGAGCTCTCTACCAATAGCTCCCATTTTTCAATAATGCCTTCACCCATGGAATTTTCTATGGTTTGCTCCAAAGTCATTTCTCACAGGCAGATCTGTGACACTCTTCTTCATTAAAACTGTCTCCATCTGGGCAGAACCTGGGTGGAGGAAGAGCCGAGTCCTCCTGGTTGTGCCTGTCTAGAATATTACTTCTTCATCTCAGGGCTGAGGGGAATAAACACTAGTGGTCTGCCCTTCCTTACTCCAAGGAGCTGACAAAAGAGGGAACTTCATGTTCTTACCACACCCCCATGAATTAGAGTTTTCTTAGTAGTTTCCTACTAGTGGTAGCTTAGAGAAATAGCTTGGTAAAGGCCATAAGTGGGTCATGGCTCAAATGCCACAGACTTTTATTACTATTCTAACAGAGGTTTAATAGGTTTTCTTTAACAAATATCTCTCTGTTTATGACTTTAGGACAATTTCCAAAGTCTTTAAAATATTAGGTATGTAGGGGTGTGTGTGTCGAGAGCCATCTGTGGACTGTGTGGACCAAATCAACACAGAAACCTATCGAATAGGTCAACTTGGTATTTGGAAACTTCCCGTGGCAATCCACTGGGTAAGATCACCCAGATTACATGTGAATTTCTGTTCAGCTCTGCCAAAAAAGGTCCCACATGGCACCAGAGATGGAGAGGCCTGCTGTAGCCATGTGGCCACACAGCCTCTCAGAGATGGTATGACCTGCCAAGATGCCAGTCAACCTGTTGACTGCAAGACATGAGGCAAGACTCCACCACTGAAGTCTTTCCCTGCCTTTGATGTACCCCCTTAAATAAACCACTGGAGCCATTTTTTAAGTGTTCCACTCTAGTTCCCCCGTGGGTTGAACCTATCAGGGGCTCTGCTTTTAAAACCTATTCTCTGGCTCTCTTATTCCTTCACTAATTATTCCAGACTGTATTTTCTCAGGTGGTTCATGCCCTCTTGGGCAGGAGAAAGGATCCTGACGAGGCGCTGGTCGCCTCGTGATAGGTATGTTTAAGTGATTTTCTGCAGTCGCATGGTTGTGTGGTTGAGAGTCCTCTACGCTCCCTCCCTTGACTTCCCACTCTCCAAGATACCTCAGTGTTTTCTTTCGAGATAATCTATCCCTCCACTCCAACGGTTCCTTCAGCGGCCACCCACCCCTGACCCTCAGCCCTGTTGCTCACTCCAAGTCAATTCAGGCTTATTTTCCTGGGAGTCTTTCTGACATTTCTTTCTGGATATCTATTTCCCTGTCAAAAATAACATCACAAAGATTAAGCTCTTCATCTTGCCACTATAAACCATTGCTGAACCTTTTTTTCTGTTTTATTTTAATCCCATTAATCTCTGTTTTCCTAAAATGTAGTTTTGACATAGAAATCAATTCAAAATGATATTTTTAATGTTCATATGTCCCACTGTGGTAGATATTTGGGTAGCAAAGTTGAATAAGATCTGTTCACTACATTTGATAAATTCATAGTAAAGTGTAGATTTTTAAAGACATTATGGTGTTTTTGTCTGCTTACTACCAGAAGATGTCATAGGAATATGACCAGGGGAGAAATTATTAATGTACAGGGCTTTTATTTAAAATAATGACAACAAATCCTTCCTAAACCATACTACTCCCTTTGACTATCTTGATGCTTCCCTTCAACGATTTCAGCTCTGCCCTTCTTGATTATAAGTTACATTTACTGGCTACATTGTTCCCATTTCTGTCATCAACCAGGGCCATCTGACTCACTCATGGTGCCTGGGGAGGTGGAGAAGCCGCAAGCTCTGGAAGGAAGCTTCTGAGAGCCCTTGCAAGCAATTGGAGGACACCCATGGGATTAAGTCACGTCCCTCTCTGGAGCGGGGGTCCTGCTGGGCCTCTTTCATTAGGGCTGCACTGAGCGCCTGGAACGGCCTGTTCTCCACCTGCTGCCCTTGCGAGGTCCAGTAGCTTCAACAACGACTTCCTTAAATGTCCATCCAATGTCCTGGCTTTCATTTGCCGGGGGGTTCTCCACGCGTCTCACCCACCCACGTCCAGTCGTGGCCAGTGGTGCTCTTCCTGAAGCTTCGTTTCTCTCGCTCGCTTCCCTTCTCTGCTTCCAGGGATGCCTCCTCACCCACAATCGCCCCTCCGAGACACCTCCTCTGCCTGCCGTCCCCTGCGGTCCCCTAGGTGTTAGGAGGCAGTGCGTGCAGAGGCACTGACCCCTTCTTCCTCCTTTGGCCTCCATGCTAGTTTAGCGCGGTCTCTAATCGGGACAGAGCCCACGGTGGCTGTAGTTTTCCTTTGCACACAAGCAACGTAACTCTTGCTCCTTCCTTTTCCTCAAATCTCCAAACACCCTTCCGTACTGCTTGTCCTCAGTTGACAATTTCTCTCATAATTTCTTGAGAAAATGATAGAAAGAAGGAAACGGCCTCATTTGCTCACTACCACACTGACCAGTCCTCTGGGCTTCCAGAGCTGCCTACTTCCTGGGCCGCCCCTGTCTCCTTCATACAGAGCAGCCAAATAGAAGTCAGATCACGTCACTGGCTACTTGGAAATCTCTGTCAGGGCAGAATGCAGTTCCCTCACTGAAGCCCCCAGTGCCCGTGCTGGGGCCCCTGCTCCCGTGGGTGCTCTCGAGACCTCCCCGCCCAGCACCCTCCCGCTCACAGCTGCAGCGGCTCGGGCTCTGCTCCCTGAACCTGCCAAGTGCAGCCCCTTCCCTGCCTGCTCGCCTGCCCGGAGCAGGTTCCCAGGTCTTCCCGGCTGCCTGCATCTCACCCAGCAGCCACAGGCCGTCTTCCTAGCAAGACTTGTGGGCCATCCAGTGAGTTCTCTAGCCTCCCCTGCCCTTCCCCACATCCTGCTCTGTCCCCCTTGCCAGTGTTAGCCTTCCGCTTACGACCCCAACAGCTGAGACCACAGGTTCGCACACTTACACGTTGGTGGCTTATTTCCTTCTGTCACCTTGACACGGACAGAAGCTACTTCGATAGCCAAACATGGGAGGTGAAGTGGACCAGGAGACAGTCAGGGCACCAGCCCTGGCCCACGTCTGATCTAGGCACTGCAGAGGCGGTGGAGGCCAGGATCCTGACCCAAAGCAGGGCCCCAACATGACCACCACCCAACCTGCCTGTGGGACGTCCTACGTGAACCTTGGCTGCTCCTGGCCACTCACGGCCACGTCCACACGTGGAGCCCCGTGAGGGCTGCCCCGTGTCTCTCGCTCTTGCTGACTCTCTGCATCCCTACTGCTCCTGCTGGCGCCCAGGCAGCCTCTCCCTGGAGCCCAGCAAGGGCTCGCCCAGGTCTCTGGTCCCGGCCCTCCCACGTCTAACCAGGCTCCACAAGGAAAAGGAACTCTGCGTGGAGCGGAAACGAATCCCCTCTACAAACCCTTAGCTCTTCACTAGCCTCCCAACAGGGAGAACACAGCCCACACAATCTTGCAGGATCCACCCTCTCTTGTGCTCAGTGACGTCCTCCCAGACTACGTCCTGTGTCACGCGGCACCGGCAGCTCTCCTCACACAGCCTGCAGTGAGCACGTGTGAACACGTGAAGGAGACACGCCTGCATAGCACACAGGAGGGCCCACACGGCCCCACGAGGTGAACTTGCGCCCTTGCCAGTTGGTGTGAGCTCTGGCCCTTAAGGAGCCCTGCACCATGATGAGGCAACACCATTCACAAGGGCCTGGTGACCGCCCAGGCCAAGGCCTTACGCCGTTCAACTCTCGACCCACGTCAGTTTCTGTAGCCCTGAGCTCTTTCCCTTCGTTTTCCAAGAAAGCTGGACTGTAGGCTGGCCGGCGGAAGGCTCCTGGGGGGTCTCTTTGCCTGTCCAGCCATGCTGGCCCTCGGCAGCAGCGCTGCCCGTCTCTTCTGCAGCCAAGTACCAGTGTCTCCCACACAGAGCCTGCTGCCTCCCGGGACGCCTGGTCTGAGAAGCTGCACGGCCTTCTCCTTCCCCAGTTCTCAGAAAAATGATTCTCAGACTACATTGCAAAATAGAGTTTTATGTTTAATTAAATACAGTTTCTACAATACTTCATCTGCAATAATGGACGCCATCTGTTTACCCTCTGACGCAGAAGCTGAAGTAGAGTGGGACCTCCTTGAACACCCCCCAGCTGCCACCAAGGTGTTGTTTCCTAAGCAACCTGGAAACTTAATCATATCCAAATAAGAAGGCAAGTGTTTAGAGGAAGGAGTTGGTGGAATCACTGTCATTGAGGCTCTAGGAACGGAGACTGTTGAGGAAAAGAAGGTAAAAATGAGAAAACGCTTTTGCTGATCAGAAAAATTAGCCCAGAGCTTTTAAAACCATATTTATATACTTTAGAATTCAAAATCCTGATTGGATAGTCTTCAGGTCTCAGGAGATGGGGCCACACACACTAAGCAGCCCGCTTAACCAGCTCTGAGCCTAAGGAGTGTGCTCCTTCTAAGAACGTCCCTTGAACTAGACCTTGAAAGGGGCCATTTGGACATGAAGGTCTGCGTGGGGAGGGGACCCATGGCCGTGCTCGGTCTGCTCAGAAGCTGCACAGTCGAGCCCTGAGGTGACCTCGTGTTCTGCATGTTGGTCTCAAGATCCAAAGGACCGGGGGTCAGATTCCAAGGTGTCCAGATGATCCGCCAGCCCTTCATGAGCATCTGATGATGGACGAGGCTCCACTTCAGCCCTCCCTGGAAGAGCTGCCTGTCGTGCTCTCCCTGGACGGTGCTGACCGTCCAGGCACAGAACCCGAGCTGCCGTCCTGGTGCTCCACCTTCCTCCTCCACATTCATCCATTTCGTCTCTTCTCTAGAATGAGGATCTGTGCTTCCTCCCACTGATGTCCAGTTCCTGAAGAAGAGATCTGAATCTCAGAGGTGGACTTCCCCGGCCTGGACTCACCTGTCCCTCGCTTTCCAGCCTCTGCTCTGTTTGCTTCCTGGTATCGACTAGAGTTCTGTGTTTTATTTGCAAGACCCCAGGATGAATGAGGTTCTCTCATCTCCACGCGGCGTGCAGGCCCCTCTGTTGACTGTCGTTCTAACCAGCCCACTGCCCCCCCGAGACAGGAGGTGAGTCCCTGCCGGGGGAGGGGGGCACTGCCCGCGCCTCCTGCACTGGACGCCTCTCCATGTTCGCAGGCGTCTGCAGCACCAGGGTTGAGCTGTTCACCTCCGTGGCCGCCAGCCCAGGGCTCCCCACACAGACTGTGGCCACTTGCTCACCCACCACGAGCACGTCCTGCCAGTCACCTCATCGTGGACTTCCGATCTCCAGGTTCCCATCCGGGAACGTACTTCCTTCTTCCTTCTGGGGAAGTCATGCTGATTTCCTTAGTGGAGATCCCTGGAGACATACACCGTTATTGTCACATTTCACTTCAGAATTGTCCCCAGGGCGGGGGTCTGTGCGTAGAGCCACTGAGGAGGAGCATGCACATCTCCTTCCCCAGGGAGGGCTCAGAGCATTTTCTCTTTCATGTGTCCATTAGACTAGAAGTTCTTCCAAATTGCTTACTTTCCTCCTGTTTCCTGTTTTCAGCCCTGACCCCCAAGACCTGCTTTGGAATTTCAGGTGCCTTTTCTTCACATGTTTGAAGAAAAGAAAGAGCTGAGAACTTTTCGAACTATTCAACGTTGTTCTTGAATCAAAGTCAACAGAAGAGCTCCATAGTTGTATTTATAATAAAATTATCTTTAAAAGCCTCTTGTAAACATGTACAGCTAAATATGAATCCAGACAAAACAGTGTGTTTAATCTGGTCTCAGGCAGCACATTTAAAACGAGAAAGCTAAGAAAAGCGATGCAGATCACAGGTGCTGTGCACGGAGCAAAGGCCCCGGACCCCAGGGGCCCGGGAGTGGGGAGCACCCTGGGAGGGTGGGGACCCAGCGAGAGATGGCAGGGCCCCTGCACTGTTGGGCCTGCTGCCTCCCCCGCTCCCCCCCGCCACCCACCTCCTCCCTCCACTGTCTACAACACACTGAAAATAGTTTGTCTCAAAATTGTTTTAAGATCATCAGAAACAAGTCATGAAGCTACTGAGGTTGTAGCCACGAGTCCAAACCCCCCCAGCCCCCAGCTGTAATGGAGTTCAGACTGACCACGTGGGAGCCGTCTTCTCGCCGGGCATTGGCCCCTTGGGGAGCCTCTGGTTGGGCCCTAGCAAACGCCCACACACTGAGACTGGCAGGTTGGAGTTTGGCTCGTCCCAGCCCACATCCGTGACATCAGGGAAGAGACGGATTCAGGCAGCGCCGGTGCTCAACGTCTTCAGCGCAGTGCTCTGTGTCCTTGACCGCATTTGCTTTCCCAGTGCAGAAGTTGGAGTGGCCAACCCTGTCTGTCTCCCTGGGCTTCTCTCTCATTCCCTCTTTAGTCAGGTGGCTCTGAGTTCATACCCCATGGCACGACTCACAGTCTCAGGACTCTCATGCACTTCTTCAGACTACAGCTCCCAGTTTATGCAGTAGGAGCGACAGCCACTTGAGCAGTTGAATCACATGGTGGTTCAGCAGTGTCTATCTCACGAGCACTCAGGAAAGGCTGGCCGTATGAGCTACCTGAGGTGACACATGCTTGCTGGAGAACAGAGGGCAAGCCCGGGAAAGGGGCACACTAGTAAGATGGCCAGTAACAACTCAGTTTAAAGGAATCCACTGTTAATACACAGACACATAAAAAATATGCCATGAGCTTATATGTTTAAACCCATATTCGTGTATTATTGTTTTATGTGAAAAATGGAGTGACCCTGATCTGCTAAATGTGCACTGGTTTGCAGCTGGTTGCGCCCGTGTTAGTTCCTAATGTCATCTTCAGACTGAAGAATCTAAAATGAATTGGGGAAATGCAAGCTTGGTGGGTTTGTATCAGTTTCAGCCTGAAAAATGATTATAGGAAATAATAAGTAATAGTCCGACCTCTCCAAGAGAACCGCGCTGTGGCGTGTGCAGTCAGGCTGGCCCGGGGGCAGCTGAAGTTCCTGCATCCAGCTGGACAGCAGTGTGCACTGGAGGTGGGGAGGGTCAGCAGTGCTGAGACCCTTTGCTGCCCACATCCCAGGGCCTGGTTCCTGAACACAGGGACCTGGATTCACCAGTCTTTGCTGCCTCCACCCGTCCCTGCCTTCCTGAAGCTATTCCGCACTCACTGAGCACCTGCTTACAAGCCCAATGCATGCTGAAGGGCCCGGGGCCACAGACATCAACATGGCATCTGGGCTCCGAGGGTTGGGAGTGAGCAAGAGCAGTGGAGAGAGCTGTGACGTGCCGCGACCAGCACATTACAGTTTATTATTATTACATTTGTTTATTATTATTTATTATTATTTATTATTATTATCCATTATTATCATATAAGTTCATTGTTATATTTGGAGCTGGAGCAAACTTAATATCCCTGCAAGGACCGTCTGTATTTGGCTCAGCAGAGGGCCTCCGAGCGCCCAGGAGCGCCCACAGGGAAGCCGACCGGGAGTCTGCCTGCCATCCCTCCACATGCGCCTGCAGTGGGCAGGCAGCTGTCACCGGCCTTAGCCACGCCTCCCTCAAGTTTAGAGACACGTTCAGTTTTCTTTTAAAGGGCTCTTCCTCTCAACAGTCCCTTGACCACTTACTGTTCTGAGTGGTGTGTCCACACGTTGTAACAGAAATGGCACCATCACAGGCAGGGAAGGGAGCTGAGAAGCTGCAACGCAGGGCAGCGGCAGCACGGCGTTCAAAAATAGAAGACGTTTATAAACGAGCAGAGGAAACCATGGTCCAGTGGTGAACTTGAGCTCCATCTTTGCAAATGGTCATTCCAAGTCCTGTTCCCAGCAGCCCTGCCTTTCAGGACTCAGTCACTGAGGGCTGCGGCTGGTGCCCTGAGTGCAGGACCAGGTCAGAGCCTCAGTCGTCTGGAATTGCCCACTGGCTCCATGAAACCCTCCGAGTCCATCACTTACAGCCAGCACTTCCTGAGTGGATTCAAAAGCAACGGTAAAAGCCCCGTGCCATCACGGCATCACCAGACGTGAGTGCCAGAGCCCACCTGCCAGCCCCAGAGCTCAGTGTTCTGCTGCGGGCACCCCACTCCAGAGTGGTAGCATGGAGAATCAGGGAGGCCGTGCTGAGTGGACAGGAACCTCAGGAGCCGGATAGACAAGGCATGCCTTTGGTGGTATCAGGTCCCTTTATACAGGTGTCCTGCTTTTTTTGTTTCAATTTATAATCCAAAAGAGGTGACCAAGCAGTTCGGGAAAAGGCCATTTTTAACCCTGACGTGTTAGTCACAACAGAAGCTGGCCAGTCCTAACGTTCTTGTGGTGATGGTCGTCCACACTGGACTTACAGGAACGCGTTCCAGACACAAGACTGAGAGGCTGAGCAAGCCCAAGAGCTGCCTGGCGCTGCAGCCTCCGTGTTAGACCAGCAGTGACCAGAGTGGACACTGAGGTGGACCTGAGGACCAAGGAGGCCCAGCCACCTTCTGTGTGGACCTGGTCCAGTCCTACCCAGTCACACACCAAGAGCAGGGCAGGACACTGCAGGGACGAGGTGGGTGAGAGGAAAGTGTCGGCACACGGACAGTTCTGGAATGTTATTTATGTTTCAACAAGGTCACGCCAACCAAAGGAATATTTCAAGCATTTTAATAAAACCCTTGCTATAAAACTTGCCATAGGGATGTACAGACGTGTCCCTGGTCCCCAAGGGCACTGTCCCTCAGCCGACACAAGCGCATCTTCTCAGGCGCTTCCCACAGGGTCGGTTTGGGCCCCGCGAGGTCGCGTTGGCTTTCCTCACTGCATTCACGCCCGGCTTCGTGTGGCCACTGCATGGCGTTTATGATTGGTGAACAAGGATGAACTTAGATCACACCTGCAGACTTTCCGATCGTTCAGCTGTTTCCTGTGACACCAATGGTGCATTGGACATTCTTGTATATTTACCTATTTATAGGTTTTTAGGCCAAAGTTCCAGAAACAGATTTGCTAGGCCAATATATACACACATTTTCAAATGTCCAGATATTTTTATATCCTTCTCCTTCTCTGTATCTTAACTAACAATTCAAATTGCCTTCCAAAATGTGAGGTCCCCCTGACGTCCCCAGTATGACATAACAGAGCGTTACCAAGCTTTTAAACCCTGGCCAAATAAATGGAAAAATGACATTTGATCTTGATTTTTAAAATCCTGAGTGTAGTTTGTTATCTCCATATACAGGTTTTAGCAATTTATATTTTTTCATCCACGTGCTTCAGATGAAACTTTTTTGCCTATTGTGTGGATGGCTTCCTCCTCATCTTTCCTTCTTCTCCTTCCTCCTCTTTTTCTCCCTCTCCCTCTCCCCCCCTCCTCCTTCCTCCACTTGTACAGTTTTATGAGAATATATTTCACATGTCATAAAATTCCCATTTCATGTGCTCGATAGTTATTGGTATATTCACAGATGATGGCATCATCACCATCTGATTTCAGAACATTTTCAACAGCCCAAAAGAATTACATACCCGTTAGAGCCATTGGCCCCTGCTTCTTGCCCACCCTGCCACAGATGCAGAGGAGCAGCCGTCTCCTTTCCGTGTGGATACATGGGCATACTCTGCACACATCCTACAATGGAATCTTACCCTGTGTGGTCTTCCGCGGCTTCTTTCACTTAGCGTAGTATTGTGAAGGTTTATTCACATACTATGTATCAGTATTTAATTTTTTTCTTTGCTGAATTACATTTCATGTATGTTGTTTATCCTTTTATTATGGTTGCTGACTCATTACCACAGATGTCCCTTGTGGCTATCTGTTGATGGACACTTGGTCAATTCCTCTTGGAGGCTCTTATGAATAATGGCATTATAAGTACTTGTGTGTGAGCTTCCGTGTGGTTGTACATTCTCGTTTCTTTTGAGACTGTGCCTAGCAGTAGAACTGCTAGACTGTGTGGTGACCGTATGTTCAGCATGGCAGGGGGGCAGGAGGGGCCTGCAAACTCTTTTTCCAAAGCAGCTGTACCCTTCGCAAGACCTGTGGTGTCCACAGCTTCAACACGCTCACACTGCTGTCACTGTGCCTCTCCTTCAGTGTCCTCATGGGTGATGTGGCCTGAGTCATCCTGAGTTCACCCTGGAGGCTGAGGACAAGCACCTTTCCATGTGTTCAGGGCTATCTGTGTATTTTCATTAGGCGAATGCCTATTCCACCCTCTGCCCATTTTAATCTCATAGTTACCAGTCCTCCCTGTTGAGCTCTAAGTGCCCCTTACATGTTCTGGCAAAAGTTCCAGGGTGTGCAAGGGTTTGTCCCACTTTGCATTTTCCACCCCTCGATAGTGTCCTTTAGCACAAAGGCCTTTAATTCTGTTGAAAAGCATTTGCTCTTTTCCTTCCGTCCCTGCGTACTGGAGTCACACCTGAAGGGCCATTGCTCAACCCAGCATGATAAAGATTTATGTCCATGTTTTCCTCTAAGCATGTCGTAGTGTTAGTCCTGGCACTCCCACCTCTGGTCCGTTGAGCTAACTACATTGTGCGGTACAAGGTAAGGAGCGAAAGCTCTCGTGCGCAGAAAGCCGGTTGCCTGTGCACCACCATTAGTTACAAACGCTGCTCTCCCCCACTGGATGAGACCCTCGCTGAAAACCGGTGGATGCCAACGGGTTCCTTCCTACTGAGTTCCACACCACTCAGCTGAAGGTTTTTTTTCTGCCGGTGCCTTCGGGGCTTATTGTTGTTTGCAGTAGGTCTGAAATTCAGGAGCAGGAAAACATTTTTACTGTTTTTCAAAATGATTTCCATTCTATTAGGTCCTTTACATTTCTGTCTGAACTTTAACATGAGCCTGTCAGTTTCTGTAGAAAAAAACAAGACAATTGAAATTTTAAGAAGTTTTTCACTGAATGTGAACATCAATTTTGGGGGTATTTTTATCTTAATTTAATCCAACAGAGATACTATTCCATGTATTTAAGACCTTTTTAATTTATTTCAAAAGGCTCTTTGTTTTTCAGTGTATAAGTTTTGCATTTCTTTTTCTAAACTTATTAAAATTTATTCTTTCAGTGTTATTGTAAATAGAATTCTTGATTTTTCTTTTGCATTGTTTAATAATCAGGTTCAGAAAGAAGACTGACTTTTGTATTTTGATCTTACATCTGATCGCCTTGGTGAATTCATGTATTAATTTGGTAGGTTTGTGGAATGTCACATTTTGCAGTCTCTCACTAGAGGGAATCTACGTCTTCCTGATGTCCATGCTCTTTCCCTTTGTTCCTTTCCTTTCCCCTCCTTTGCTCTCCTTTTCTTCCTTCTTCATCCGTTTTGGCTGTAGACTAGAAATCCCAGTTAATGGTAGGTCGTCCTACAGGTGAACATGGCTGAGGAGGGTAAATCCCACCCTGAGCGTAGTTACCACGATTTAGAAATACACGCCATTAGGAGCAATGGAAGAAGGTACTTGCCATACATATGTTAAAAAAAAGACCCAGGAATCGACAGAAGATAGAAGAGTTCTAACAGAAGATATCCCCGTGACTAATTACAGAGGAAAAGTATTGAATTCCATTAGACATCACAGAAATGCAAACCAAAATCACACTGAATTCAGTTCCCCCAACAGAACGGCTTAAATGAAAAACAAACAAGAATAGCGCCTTTGCGGGAGTGTGGGACCATGCTGGGTGGACCTTTCAAAGCAGGCCCCCTCCCTGGCCACGGCCGCAGGCCCAGCAGCTGGAACAGAGCACCATGGACGCATGCCTCTCCGTCCTGGGACTGGACAGCTGAGATCGGGCGGCCAAGTGCTGTCTGTGAGGGTCCTTCACGGGCTGCAAGGCCACCATGGTGTGCCATCGAGTGAAGGGGTGTCCTTGTCTGTTCTGCTGCATTCCTGGGCACGCCTCCCTGGTCCCGGGTGTGCGCACTTTGATGTGTTAGCACACTCAACTTGCCAGGACCGGGATATGCACTCACCAGAGTGCAGCCTTCCCCGAGCAAGGCCCCCTGGGCCCCTCTCTGGACCATCCGAATCCCCCAGAGCAAACTGGAATTTGTCTACCTCTTCTGTTGTGAAGCGTTGGTGCTGATTCCTTAAACACTTGGTAGAAATCAGAACTAAAGGCACCCTCAGCTCATCTTCAGCTTTCCTTCGTGGGAGGTTTTAAATGACTAACTCAGTCTGTGGGTAGAGGTCCACTAAGGTGACCCGGTCTGTGGGTAGAGGTCCACTAAGGTGACCTGGTCTGTGGGTAGAGGTCCACTAAGGTGACCCGGTCTGTGGGTAGAGGTCCACTAAGGTGACCCGCATTTTCCTGAGTCGTGTCCCCATTTTCCAGACACTGTCCACCCCTCTGTTTTCCACTGGGGGCCCTGGAGTGTCCTGTCCCTTCACTTCCCTTTCTCACTTCTGGGAACCAGGACTCTGCTCATTTCTATGCTTCGCATGCTTGGAATTCTGAGACTCTCACCCTTTTCTTTTTTCTTTATAACAACATTAAATCAATGCTGCTAATTATAGAGATTTTATTGAAGAATTGTTGTGAACTGTAGGCAATTAGAGTTCAGGCATAAAGCAACTTCAATTTGAATTTCAGATAGTCTTCCTATAAATTTCTTGGATCAGGATATCTGAGTTTAAAAGCTGATTCTGTTGCTTGTGAGGAGAGTTGAACAGTAACGAGGACGGTCAGCTCCTCTTGGGTCCTGCTCCTCCATCGGGCCCCCCGAGGGGACCTGCTGAGCGCTTCTTTGGTGTGTTATCAGGTTTGGGGGTTTCTAAATTTTTGTCTTCTAGTTCTTTAGCTGATGTTGGTTTTCCTTCTGGTCCCTGCATCTTCAGTAATTCCTCCAACTGCTGCTCCTGAAATCCCACTTTGTCTGCAGCGTGCTCATGCCTCTCTGATCTGTAGCGGTAGTTCGTTCTTTATTTCACCTAAAAAAATTATGTAAAGAATACAGGCCCTCCATTTTCTGCCTTAATAACAGCATTTCGTACCTAATGCTTTTGTTCTCTCTTATTTCCCCGAATCACGCTACGCAACACTGAGTCTCTTTCACAGGACGTTCAGCGTGGCTGATGCTCCTCATTTGCATGAGGCGATAGCCCCTCGGGCCCAACTGCTGTCCTGTCTCCTTTCCTCTTTCCTTGTTCCTCCTTCTCTTTACTTTTTCTTTCCTTTTCCTCAAATAAGACATTTCAAAGAACTTCTCTGTCATATTTTCAGCTTATCTTCATTTCTTCTTTGAATGAAGCAATACTTTTTATAATTTATTATTTCATGTGAAATTTAAGTTTTCTTAGTAATTCTAATAAAATGTGTCTTTAACTCACTTGTGATTTTTTTTGGCTGGAGAGTGAGCTTGGGTCAGTTCCTCCTCAGCTCCCGGAGACCTGGTAACCAACGTGCCCTGCACTCCGGGTGGTGAAGAGCTCCCAGGCCCAGGGCTCCCTGGAGGGGGCTGGAGTGGCCTGAAAAGGGGTCCCCCGAGTCCCTGAGGCCCTGTGTGCTCGGCCCTTGTCGGGTCTCCTCAGCTGGTGAGCTCTCAGTCCAGAGGACTTTCCCAGAGCCGCTCGCTGGCCAGTCCTCTCCCAGCGTTTCACACATCATGTTCTTGCTTGTTCTGGCAGGGATGGTGGTGCCCAGAAACCCTGGAAACCCTGGAAACTCTTTCCGTGAACCTCCTTCCAGCTGCTCGTCTCTGGGGTGCTTAGGAGTCACCCAGGGCTTCTCGGGCACCTGAGCTTCTAGCCATGGGTACTCCTGTTCCTGTCACTCCTGAGGACTGTCATCATGCAGGTGGCCCAAACCCCACTGACCTGGTGTGGAGACCGCGCACCGGGGTCAGTCGGTGCCGGCTGGTGGCTTTGCCGTCTTCTCCCAGGTAGGCACTGTCCTGGCCTGCTTGGCAAACACAATCACTGTCTTCTTGTTTACATCTCTTTATTTTTCTGTGGAGTAAATTTCAGGAAATGGTGTGGAATGGACATTTTCCTCCTCCATCTTCTACCAGCAGCCTTGAAAATGGACATGTTAATATAACATTACACAGAAGTAAGATCATCTCTCCGCTACCTGGATTGTCAGGTCAAAACGGAGGTGCATTTTGGAGCACACCCAAAACCAACACATTTCTAGTCTTGAGTGTCATTTGAGAAGGGGCACGTCCCAGAGGGGAATGCCTGGTGGGAGGGCTCCCGTGTCCCTGGCCTTGGAAAGCAGGCTCCGTAGTGCTGCACCCTTCACTGTGCTGCAGGCTGTGTGAGAGGGCAGGGCAGACACACGGCGCACCGCCCGCCCGACCCTCTGCTTCAGCTCAGACATGAAGCCAGCCCAAGGCCTCTGAGGACAGGCCCGCCTGGCAACCTGAGGACCGCTGTCCTTGGGGTAGCATGCATCCCGGCCTGGCCCCTGACGGGCAGCCTCACCCTGGACCTCTGTGTCTGCACGCAGTCTCCACAGTCCTCTAGGGAGGACAGCTGCCGCCCTGGGGCCTCCTGCCCTTGTCAGCCCATCCCCTCCACTCAGGGTTTGCCCCTGACATAATGCAGGCAGGGCCAGCCGTCCCAGCCTTTATCTGTTTGACCCAGCCAGAGGTCATCAGACCCGGGAGAACAGGCTGCTCCGGTCACGAGCTTGCAGGCCCCGCTTGCTGAAGGACCGTCAGCACTGGCACGCTGCTTCCAGGCTCATAAATTTGCACTGTGATGAGACAGAACCAGATGCTGCCGACGTGAAGGGACTCACAAAGCTGCTGCTCCCGCTGACTCTCTCCTGGCTCAGAGAGCTGGGTCAACTCAGCTTCCCACACGCGGCCGGGGACTCGCTAGCCCAGATTGGAGGCACTCTTTAGGGAGCAATTGTGTTTCCCCCTGAGCAATCCAGTGGCCACTGTCCCCATGCTCAGGTGCCCTCGGCTGCGTGGAAGTCCAGCGTGGCTTCGTTGACATCCTGGGACACGTTGTTCCTTCCCGAGCAACTGCAGTGGCAGCTGTTATCAGGGTGTCCCTTGTGTGCTGCGATAGGGTCCTTACGCCCCCTAGGTCTATGGCTTGATCTCATCTATGGTTTTGGTTATTTCAAATGTCTCAGTCCCTGTTTAACACCCTGGGACACCGCAGATTACAACGAGCCCTCCCGAGTGTTCCTAGACATGGGCGACGTGGAGTCCTCTGGGCTGCTGCACACTGTCCTCCATCCAGGCTCGGGAGCGGAGGCCATGCAAATTGAGGAAAGGACCCGGGAGCAAACTGCCACCTGACCTGAGCTCCAGCCTTCTGCTGTGCACCTCTCGGGGACACGGAGGGCTCCTTGTCTGGGTCGGCGTAACCTCAGTGCTTTGGGTGTAAAGCCAGGCTAAATCTTAAACAGCCTCCAGTAGAAGTGAAACGATTTTTACAGTCAGAGGTCACAGTCCAGTGCAGACGGCTCCCATTCTGAATTCCAGTTTTCTCTTTTATAGAACCAGGGTGACACCCCTCTACCATGCCTTTGTATACAAGGGGCATCCATGAAGTTCCTCCTAGAGTCCTCTCAGCTGTCTGAAAGAGGTCCCGCAGGCCTCTGGCCATGCTTTTATGTCTCAGGCATTCCTCCTGTTTGCTCTCAGTGGCGTGATTGGGATTGTTTCATTGACACTGAGCCATGGGCTCTTGTGTGACCAGCAGAGCCAGTGAGGGGCAAGAGAGGACAGCTCACGTGAGCACCGGACGTTGGGACACAGAACTCCATAGGCCACTTTGATTTTTCAGCAAAAAATTAAAATTAAAAAAATAAGAAAGGCATGATACCAAATGTTTTCTCCTTTTTTTTTTTTCAGTTTGTAAAATAAAACTCCCCTTTGTCCTGTCATTTGGGTTCTTCTTAGTACCTGAAAAACATTAAATTCAAAAGCTGTGTCCCAGCAATAATTTTTACCAGGAATCCAGCACAACATGACAATATCATGTGCATTTCAGTTACTAGATGCTGTCTGAAACTTTGCTTAGGACTGGCTTCAGAGCAGTAGGCTCAGCCAGCTCTAAGTGTGGGCTGCACACTCATCCCGAGAGAGGGCCGTGGAGGCTCCTGGGGCTGGGCCGGGTGCTGTGGGGAGATGCAGAGGTGTGAGCTGCTCCCTGGGTTCCCACCACACTCAGCTCGTGCCAGAACCCGCTGTCTGTCACTCACGTGCGCCTTGCTCCCAAAGCAGCTGCAGAAGCGTCCCGAAACCCTTCCTCAAGGCCTCCTGCTGCCTCGGCTGTGCCCGGCCACCAAGGGTCCTCACTGCTGCCTGCTGAGAGGACGTCAGGCTCCCTGTCTCCTTCACTCTGTGACTTCACTGAAGTGAAGACTGGTTGCCGAGGTCAAGCAGGAGAGCCTCAGCCTCCCCGCAGAGACTCTGGGGACGATGCCACAGTTTTCAGGCAGGAAGCATTTCCAGCAGCTCATGAAGCAGGAAGAAGGCATCGGCACGAAGGGGGTCACCATGGCACGTGGGCTGCTGTTGCCAGGAGGAGCGAGTCTCCCAAACACGGGAGATCCCAGAGCCAGTCTGAGGCTGCCCCTTGTCCAGAATCACAAATGCAGGGAAATGTATCAGTGTGAACATCAAGAATTCAAAGAGGGAAGCCGTCCAGGGCCGGGACCACGGCTGGTCTGCCGGGGCTGCTAATCCGAGTGGGCTGGGTTAAAAGGGGTTAACAGCCCTCTGCCGCAACACATGATTGGTCTTTATGAGGTTGAAGCTCCTGTCTGTTGGAGACCCACAGATGATGCTAAAGAGCCAATAATGACAGCAATTCAAAGCAATCTAATTATGCAAACGGGAGGCTAAACAATTTCATCATCCTTAAATTAGATTGTCCTAATGAGATAAAGACACCAATTAATCCTGAATTAATTTCAATAGCCTATTTCAGGCAAACACTTTAATATGCAAATGTAAATGAGAAACAAAGCCTACTAGATGCCAGAGTTCAGACCCTCTCCCTTCGCAGCTGCGGTGGCGTAAATAGTGCCTAATGAGTTTGCACGGAGAGACACACCAGTTGAAAATTTTAGACTTCATAAAGCACAGCCGGGGCCTCAGGTACGCTGATGTGTCTGCAGCCAGACGAGGCAGGAGGGGCCTCACGGAGGAGCACCGTGGTGAGTGCCATCCGGAGTCCTCCGGCCTTCCTCCTCCACGCAGAAGCCTGCCAGTCCATGCAGCAGGGTCCCCAGCGTGTGTGCATGTGAGTGAGGACGTGTGTCGGTGTGGGGGTGTGCGTCTGTGTGTGCGTGTGTGTTGGTGCGTGTGTGTGAGAGAGAGAGGGAGACGAAGGGGAGGCAAAGAGTGGACGCTGGCAGTGAGGCGGGGCAAGAAGGGATGTGGAGACACGTTTTAATGAGTTTATACATGGAGAGCCAAGTTGTCCTAACATACACCTGGACACAAGTCTCCTCTGGACATAAAGTTGATTTTTAATTAGCCACCACTTAATCATTTTAAATTAGCCATTCCCAACCCATTTAATACTTCTGAAAAATTAATTTCCTACATAAGACATGGGAACTGATTCAAAATCTGAGGTGCCTATGCCGAATCCAAAAGTCTGTAATTTTAATGATATCTGGCTGGAGGGTTTTTTGATGGGCTAATTCCTTTTCTAACTACAAAAACATCACCAGGCGGTAGCTCAGCAGTACTTTCTTTTGTCTAGAAGAGAAAGTGAGAGCAGCTACTGGGACTGAATTCAAACTGAAATAAAAACAAAGAACAGCATTCTTCAGGAATGCGCCCATTGGCTTAAAATGTGTCCAGGTTCAAATGAATGAATAAGAATGATGACCTACTTCCCAATTCCTACACACTGCAGAGGGAGGTCCAAAACCCGGCCTGGGCCTGCCACATACAATACAGAATGGCAGAAATAGCTGGGAAGTGTTCATGTAAGAAATGTGCTTTGCTTATTTAAAATTTAAATTTATCTGGGCGGCCTGTGTTTTTATTGGATAACTCAGGCAATCTTAAAAAGTCACATGCAGAGCAGGCGTTCAAACACGTTTGTCTGGCAAATCACATGGGCTGTGATCACACTTGGAAAGTCAGTTTTTCAACCACGGTGGACACATCTGGGCAGTTTTGTGTTTAGGATGTGGTTTCCTTCTCTGGTTAGAGACAGTGCCCCTGCCCGTCAGAGATGCCCCCTCCACCCTGACCAGGTGTCCTCAGCTGGATGCGTATCACACATGACCTTCCCTTTGGAGATGCCACCTCCATCCTGACCAGGCAGATCTAGTTTCCCAAGTACCTGGAACTGAGCAGAAGGAACTGGACTGACCCTCTTCCAATACGTTGACCTCTGTTGCATAAGCCTGATATTTTCTAAGGGAAAGCATCTACCACCAGGTCGAGGGATTGGACTGCAGTGGTTTACAGACCAGGCCTGGGGTGAGGCAGGCCTTTTGGAACATTGCTCTGTCAGGAGTTTCGGGAAGCTTCCTAAACCTCTGAGCCTCCATCGTTTCACCTACAAAATGGGAGGTTCCCATGGGGTCGCACAGACATCAATTAGTAAAATGAAGCACAAAGCTGGTGCCCAGCACATGTTTCCTGCCAAGGACGCTGGTTTACGACTTCAGATACAGGAAAGACGTGGGCTTGCAGATGAAGGAAACGTGGGGAGCACAGGCGTGTGGGAAGCCGCTCCGTCTCCGCTCGCCCCTGGCTTGGAGCTCCTGCCCTCCCAGGGTGTTCTCAGGCCCCTCGTGCTCTCCCCACCCTGCTCTTGGGCTTGACTGATTTCAACAGAAACGTGTAAATCACATCGGTCTCAGTGAGAGCTGGGCTTTGAGGTCCTCTCAGAAGTAAACGCCCTCCTGTCCCAAGTCTCTGTGGCTGAAGGGCAGACAGCTCCCTTACCCACCAAGTGTTGCTGAGCTGCCAAACCATTTCCCCTCACCAACTGACCTGAGCTCCTCAGACATAAAATCTGAAAAGCCTATCACCACTGTTGAAATTTGGAGTCATCTTGGATGGGGTGACTTCGTTTTATGCTTGAAACTTGTACCCATGGCTTGACAGATGGACTGGCTTGGGGAGGACAGGACAGGCTCCTTGGGTTGGAGCTGAGAGCTGAGATGTTCCCTGCATCTGCCTCCGGGATGTGTTGGTAAGGGCCTTTACACGCTCACCTTGGTCCCAGGTTCTCTTCCACTGGTCTCTGGAGTGAAGTCGAGTTAGAAATCCCACCTTACCATCCCATCACATTCAACAGCCTGTTGAGGCTGCACCTCAGGCTACTGTCTGACAAGTCTCCAGACCTATCCAGAATTCAAAGACAGACTCAAAAGTCCTCAAGAGTTTCAGAGTCTGAGAGAGGGGAATACCCCACTTAGGATTTCCTGCAGGAGAGTGTCCTGTGTGAACACAGGTGTGTAGATGGAGCACGTTTAATACAAAAGGGAGCCTCAAAGTCTGCCCAGCAGGAACCTGGAGGCTGCCTGAGAGAAGCCTGCCACCAGCCGGCCAGAACACGCTGTGACATGAGGAGGGGTGACCCAGGTTAGGCGTAGCAGCTGAGCACAGAGGCCACCAGCGGCTGGGCTTCGCTGCATGCGAGCTGGCATCTCTGGGTTCCACATAAGCCCACAGGAAACCAACACCCGGGGAGAAGAGACGGGTGCAGTGTCGTCCATGTTTGTTCGTCCTTTATCTTCTTTCCCCTCCTTGGCCCAATGAATAAGTGGCCTTGACTTTGGAATCTGATGGAATGGGCATAGTTTTGGGCAGAGTTTGAAGGGCGGTGTCGCTAGATTTTCCCCCATTTAAGGCAAGAATGTCTTGCACGGTGCCTGTGGACGAAGCTGCTCAGGTAGGCTGCTGTGGGTCACGTCCAGGGCTGTAATGGTGCCATGCGGTCACACCCGACTGCCCATGTCTCTGTAGTTAGGTGACGAGCGCTGAGCAGTTCTGTCTGTAAAAGTTAAAACCAGGACACACTTAAGCCACTGGAATAATCAAGTGTAATAAAAAGTATGAAAGTCTCAGTGAAGTAAGTGCTTTCCAAAGCTGCCAATGTTTTTCCTTTTTACATAATAACCTGCAAACATAGTGATTGCTTTTCTAGAAAAGGGAAGAGCTCAGACGTAGTTTTACCACCCCTAAAAGGGGATCGGCCTCAGCCCATTTTCTTTCACAGGTACCACTCACCACCCTGGTCTCCGTTGTTCTTTGGGCTCTCAAGACCTGGGGTAAGTTGTGCTCCAAGCACAACTGTGACGGGTGTGGCGACAGCAGACCACACCTCCCGGCCATAGGCCAGAGGGACTGAGGCTTGATGACCCTCTAAAATAGCAGTGCCCGTTGATACCCCTGCTCCGCCAGTCTTCTGGCACTGAAGCTCCACCCAACATGGAACGCGGTAGCTGCCCAGTACAGCCAGCTGTCCCAGCCTGAGCTGGCTCTGAGTACTCGACGTGTCACACCAGCTTTACTCCAATATCCTGAAGGTCCCATGCTAATGGGATCAGTTGGTGTCTGTGATTCTTCCCCGAACTCGTGTTGTGTTGGTCTTGGCAGGACATTGCAGGAAGGGACATGGTGGGTCACTAAGAGCCATAAAGCATGCACCATGCTCAGGGCAGCCGAAATATCACATAAAGAAAAGTCTTTGTTATGGTTTAGCAATGAAGTATCCCCCAAAGTGCCTGTGTGAGATGATGCGAGAAGTTCAGAGGTGACGGCTGGGTTGGGAGAGCCTCAGCCCAATTGACTCATTAGCGTGCTTGAATGGATGAGCTGGGTGCCAACTGCGAGCAGGCAGGATGCAGCTATACGGGGGTCCTGGTGTGTGACTTTGGGGTGTAACTCCTGTCCCTAGTGAGGGGAGCCCTCTGCTTCCCAGGTGCCCTGTCCTGAGCAGTTCTCCACCCCGCCTTCCGCCATGATGTGCTGCCTACCCCGGACCCGAGCAATGGAGCTGGCCCTCTACAGACTGAGACCTTGAGACCTGTAGCCCCAAAGAAAGCCTCCTTCCTCTGTGTTGTTCTTCTCAGGTCTTTTGGTCACAGCAGCAAAAAGCTGACTAAAACAGTCCTATTAATGTTATGTACCCAAAGTACGTTACTTAAATCAGCACCATAGAATAATAATAATATATAGAATTTACTTATTGACACATTTATCAAGCCAAAAAGGCAAATGTCACTGGATGAAGATCAGAGGGCCTAGACACAATGATCTGTGATTGGAAAGAACCATCTATCTCCCTGTCACTCAGGCTTGTTCCTTTTCTCCTGCGACTAGCTGGAAGCATCGTCTAACCAATACCTTAGGCCCACAGCCTAGGCAAAACCTCAGTTCCACATGCTGAGTAGCCCCGTAATGAATCCCTTCAAGTCCTCTCTATTCCCAAAATGCATTCTTGGGACAGCTACGGAGAATGTGGGGTCCCGCGGGGAAAGTCACTCCTGCTATTTCTTTTTACCTGACTTCAGAGCCCCCTGTCCTGCACACTGGGCGTGTCTGAGGTAACAGAGCAGCGAGCCTTCGCCTTGACGACATGAATCACGAGGCTCTGGATCCTCCAGACGTGTCCCATCAGAGTGGAGGCCTAGCGTGGTCCCTCTTCAACTCGAGGAGGCGCTGGCTCTGACTGTGGCTGAGGACTCGCTGTGCCTTGGGTCACATCACTGACGATTGGGGAAGTGGGGAGTGGCCTCACCCACTGGATGCGACCACTTTGAAACCCACGGCTCGGCTCCAGCATGCTCTCCCCCGCCGTCATGCAGAACTTGCTGGGCACGCTGGGGCTCTGTTCATGCCCAGCTCTCTCCTTCCCATGCATGCTGCAGAGTCCCCCAAAACTCAGTTACCCCAGAATCACGGTGCCTTAAGTGACCGGGTGGGGTGAGGAATGAGGAAGAGAGCTGCCATGGTGGACAGCTTCCTGTGCCGAGTGCCAGTCCCTCGGGCACTCAGCTCCAACGTCCCCTCCTGGAGGAGGCCCCACCCTCACCCCATCTAACCCAACTCCTCTGGTCTCGCCCTTGCCCCTGCTCTTGGGTTGCCCCTGGCCACACTGCACCCTGATATCTACTCCTCCTTCCCACGAGGCGGGAGCCTTTTGGCAGCAGGAGTAGATGTTTTCTGGATCTGTATCTCCAGGGCCTGGGTTGACGCTGGTGGAAGTGCCGTCAACAGATTCCAGTGAATGGACGGGCGAGTTGATAGATACATAAATGTGAACAAATGCCAAAAACGTGAAATTACAGTGTTGGATACGCAGTTGGAGCTGTTCGATAATGATATTCTAAGTACGGCAAGACGGAGAGCCGTCCCAGAGGACGTCTCGTCATAACGACTTCAGAAAGTGTTGGGGAAACTAAAATGTGACATCCAGATGGAGCCGGAGTCCAGGAAAGACTGGGCTGGGAATGCCTGGGCAGGGCCGTGCCCGTCGCTCCAGAGATGCCAAAGGACAGGGTAGCAGCCCAAACGCAGGGCACACGGGTCCATTGTGACCAGAGGCTTTTCCCGCATCTAGACTGAGACGCCCAGCCCAAGCAGGCGGGGGGAGCGCCCCTTTCCACAGCAGTGGGCGTCAGCACCCGAGGCAGCCACGGCGGCAGCTAGTCCAGCGATGAGCGGAAGACAACGCGGGCTTGTGGAATCTGAATTTAACATTCCAACATGACGTCGCGGAAAACGTTCGATGATTGTCTTCTGGGGCGTAGCTGGGGCTGGTGGAGTAGATGTGATGCTCTTCACTTGGGAATATAACTGGCAAGTTTCGAGTCTCCCCTCTCTATTGGGCCATTCTTTCAGCTTTGCACCTGCCTTCAGATTTAGCTCTGCACACACACAGGGGACATCATGCCAACTTGCTCCAATATTGTAAAACCTTGCTGTTGCCTGGCTCCATGGAACCACCTCAACTCAATATTGCAGCTCTCCCAGTGTTGCCTAAAAGCCAGTGTGGCTAAGCCTAAGGCTCCAAAAGCAACGCACAGATGCACCATAGGCATGAGAACAAACAAAGCCAGTACATGAGAACTTGCAGAAAGAGAAGAGGAAGCTATACGCCAAGTCTAGAAAAGCCCCAGCCCCGAGCGGGGATGAGAAGGAGGAAATGCTGGAATATCAGGGAGAAAAGAAGGCACATTGTTTCGGAACACGGGAGAGGAGACGCAGGGCCCTCGGGTAGGAGGGTCTTCCTCAGTTTCAGAAGCTAAGGAAGCACAGAGGTTGTGAGAATCAAGGTCAGGTCAGAGGTTTGAGAACAGGAGGTCAGTGTGACCTTCAGAATGGTGTCCTGTTCCTCCCAATGTGGCGATCGAGGTGGACGGCAGCCTCTTTGGGTGGCCACAAAGCTCTGCCTGCCCCTGAGCATCACTGAGGTCGGAGGGCAGGGATGCTGCCCACGATGCTGCCACACAAGGCAAGTTCACTTCAAGAAGAGACACAGTAGCTGCCACTTCCGGAGCATTTGGTTGGACCTCCACTTCTGAACGCTGCCTTCTGAAAGTGGCTCCTTCTGTTTAAAGCACATACTTGGTTTTGACAAACCACTTACGCACGACTTTGCTGCGACCGCCTGCTGTACAGGCCGTCATGCTCTGGACACAGTGGGCTTGGTGGCTGGCTTTTAAAAGAAAGCCTGCCACGTCAGCACGCCAGCATCCAGTTCTTCTGCTAAGCTTCCAAGGGCAGCGCAGCACACACCACGCGTCTCTGTGTGGGTCCGTCTCGGGTCTGCATGGGGCAGGTCATGTCACGAGTCAGCCTTCCGCACAGCACAGCTCAGGGATGGGGGCTCGGAGACTCGGCTCTGCAGTCACAGGGCCACTGTTGGCTTTCAGACATCCAAATCCTAGAGCCTCACTGAGCCCATGAGGCAATGGTCCCAGTTTCGTTTAAAACATGGTACACACCCCAATTTCCTGAAGACCACCCTCGGGACACAGGCAGCGGCCCACAGGCACCCATCCCAGGGGAGGCTTGTGGGTTCCTCTTTCTGAAGCCCAGTTCTACACAGAATGCTGAAAAAATGCATTCCCCTTTGAAAATGTCACAGGCCACCCAGGCCATCTCTCTTGGTCTCATCTCGGCAAACATAGGTGCACTGATCAGTGCCACCGTGGCACAGGCACGTCATCACAGGGGAAGAGACGCGTGAAGCAGGCTTTGTTCCTGGCCACATGGTTCTTATCAGGCTCTGTCGTCACCCTGAAGGAAGGAGACCTTGTAAAGGGGCCTCCAGGTGACCACCACTCCTCCTCTCTCCTCCCCTCACTCTGCACTTGAGCTACTGAGGAGATGGAGAGCTTGGCCAGCAGCTGGACCTGGAGGTTCAGCCCAGACGGCTGCAGCATCTAGACTTCAACCATTCTCCTGTCTGCCTCTCAAAGCAAGTTTAAAGTCATTGAGGTCCCATGACAGCCACTGAACCTGGTAAGTGTTCTTCCCCATTTCTGGCTAGACATTCATAAAATAGTTGCACTCAAGTGCAGAGTGAGGAGAGGAGAGGAGAGGTGGTGACCGCCATGCCCATGGGAGACCTTAAGGGTGAACTTCAGCCACTCTGAGACAGATGCCCGGCCGCCTGTCTGCAGCGAGGTGGCAGGCTCTGCAGCAGCAGAGATGCAGTGCGCTTCCTGCTGCACGACGCCCCTCGCCCACTGCCCCGTGGTATCACCACAGCCGATCTCAGCACCCTCTCCTTGGCCTCTTACAGAAGTGCTCTCGCAGACACCTGATCTTTCCCTTGGTGGCAGTGACGGGGAAGGGTGATGTTCCACACCCGAGGACCTGCCACTGTGCTTGGCGCAGCTGGGAGTGATGGCCTGTTGGACGGGCTCATCCTGTTCTTCAGGCACTTTCAAAGGTAAGAGGGTCTGACCGTGCGGGACGCGCACTCACGGGGAATGGTTTCGAATTCCACCACTTAACAACCATTTTATGAATGTCTAACCAGAAACAGGGAAGAACACTTGCCGGGTTCAGTGGCTGTCGTGGGACCTCAATGACTTTAAACTTGCTTTGAGAGGCAGACAGGAGAATGGTTGAAGTCCAGATGCTGCAGCCGAAGGTCTGGGCTGAACTCCCAGGTGCAGCTGCTGGCCAAGCTCTCCTCCTCCTCAGAGCTCGAGTGCGGAGCGAGGAGAGGAGAGGCTGTGCTCCAAGGCTGCAGTGCAGTGAGATGCGGAGGGCCTGGCAGGTCCTCTGCCCAGCCCGCCTGAGGCTACCCCACCTCGCCCTCCTCGCTTCCCTGCCCTCCCTCTCCTATTCCTCCCTCCCCTACCCCCTGCCAGCCAGAGGTCCAGGGACATTTTATTTTCAAATAAAAGTCCCCTAAAAAGCAATTAGGTAAAACTCTGGAGTTCCAAATGGTGACGATCAGGCAAGTCCTGACAGCGCTTTTACAGCCCGAGAATTTCACGTCCCCAATCTGTGCTGAGTTTGGCAGCAACTGGGGAAATGGCTTCCAGACCCTGTGGCGCCCTGCCTGTCCCTGCTCTCCACTCAGCTCTGTGAACTCTGCCTTTGGAATCGGTGGTTCGGGGTTCACAGGCTCCTTTTCTTGATTGTTTTCAAATGCATAAATTGAGGTTGACAGTACAGTGTCAGGAAACTCGCCGTCAGCCTTCAACGTGGCCCAGGAAGAGGATGTGTGGCCTCGTGGTGGAGCACAGGCAGCTGGGTGGCAGAGCTGTGCTAGCTTCCATGTTAACTTTCTGAAAATTGGGCCAAGATGGTCCCTCTGGGTGGCAAATGAGGAGGAAAGGCGCCTCCCACAGACCTAGCCCCAACACAACGTGCCCCAAGTCTACAGCTGTGCACGTCCCTGAGCCCAGAGTCCTCTGTGAGGCGCCAAGCTGCCCAGCCGCACCAAAGCCAGGACACAACTACCCAACATTCACACTGAACTCCCCTCATTTTGTGGAATACACACGTTTTCCAACTGTGTGCGTGCAGGCCGTGGCCCCTAAATTGGCTGTGGCCCCTGATTTTGGGTTCCCCCTACCAAGTCACTTTTTAGAATTCAGGAGAGTGACGGGTAATGGACATGTGGACTGTAAACCCAGAGAGCCAGGTGTGTCCTTGTCCTGTAGTGTGCCAGCAGTGACCTTGGGAAGTGCCTCAGCCCCCATGTCCTTCACTCTAGGAGAGTGGCCTCAGAGGCTGCCGTGAGAGAAGGCAGGTTGCCATGGACGACCCCAGGTACGTGGCCTGACACCCAGCAGCCACTCTCTGGCTTGCTTAATGATGGACAGTTAAAAACTATCTTCCAAACCCAGTTCCTCTGTCCTGCTGAAGGGCTGGGTGGCACGCGGGCAGGCTAGACTGGGGCGTGTGAAGGGGCAGCGGCGGGCACCCAAGGTATCCTGGGGCTTAGAAAGGTGCTAGCTTGCTGCAGGCAGACCAGCTCGGGGCCATTTCTTTTCCTCATAGGAGACTTGTAAAAACCACTGAGTTGATTCCTGTTGGCAGGGGGAAGCGCTGAACACGGCACGCCCTGTGCGAGCCTTCGTAAGCACCGGTCAGCAAGCCACCGTTGATGCTTGGGGCAAACCTTGTGGTCTACACTGGGGGTAGGGGATGGTGCTCTCACCATGGAGAAATGAGGCTTGGAAGTAACTATGCCCATGAGACGGTGCATTGGGGGCAGAGACAGGCCTCTGGTGGAGCAGCACAGAGGCAGGGATACCTCCTAAGTGTGGAGTGGACACAGCACTGTGGAAGCTGTGTCCACCCAAGTAGCCATCGCTGCTGTGTGCGCAGAGGGCGCAGAGGTCACTGACGGGCCCTCTGGGTTCTCAAAGGCTTTAACAGGTTCCTGAGGGACTGAATGGGGAAATGGGACAGGGTCACGCGTCACAGCGGTCCGGCCTGCCTTGGTGCTGTGGGTCCCCGCCCTGCGGTATTATTCTCATCACTCTTGTTTACGTCCACCTCTGTTCTGAATTCTTATGATGAGATAGAAATCATAACTGGCTGAGCAGTTAGTAAACAGAACAGGCGGAGACGGAGTGTCCTTAGAGGCCGTTTGGGAGTCGAGACGGGCAGAGTGGCCAGTGCAGGTGGTGCCAAGTGGATACAGTGCAGCGCTCTGACGGCTGTCACCTTGTGGCGAGAGCAGCTAGCACCCTTAGCCAGTCAAGTTGCTTCTGAGGATTTTAGGTAGTGAGTTCTTCGCAGAAAATATTTTCTTTTTAAATAAGAGGTACATACAGAGTCCAGAGTCTTTCACATCCGATGTGAGATGGCAACACCAAAACTGCCTACCTGAAACTTGGTCATCAGGAGATTAACACACACACGTGCACACACGCTCACTCACATGTATATTTATAGTTTGTAACAGGTATTGGTCCAATATCCATAATACACATTGCAAACTTATTCTATTTTGCTATTTGCTTCTGGAATTAATTATAGGGTTCTCTACCATGCAAAAAAAAATGCTCATTTTTTACACAAATTGATCAGCCTGTTCCTAGCTGTGCCTAAACCGTACAGTGCAAGCTGGCATGTCCATAAAACTCATGTCATAGGGGAGCGACCCCTGTCGTAAGGGAATGCCCCCTCTGTTGTAAGGGGACTCGCCCCCCCCATGGTGTAAGAGTGCTCCCCCCCATTATGAGGGAACACCTGTGTCCTAAGAAAATGCCCCTGTGCTGGGATGTAAGTGAATGCCCCTGAGTTATTTTTTACCTCATTCATAACTTAATTTTATAAATTAAGAGCTGATCCCCGTAGGCTCATTCTTGTGTGTCATATGACAAATGCTTCTATACCGTCTTTTAAGACTGCTCCATTGTACCCAGATGGGATGACACAGTGGTGCTCCACTGTTCTGAGATGACACGCAAGCTTACCCTCAGGTCCCAGGAACTGGGCTGTGCTGGGGATTCTGCACACTGAGTCTGGGGCTTCTCACTGAGGCGCCAATACACATGGTAATCGGCGAGTCTGCCTGCTGTGACCCCCGCTCAGTCTTCCCGGCCCCTCTGCGTGTCTGCATCTCCGCAGGAACTTCAACCTCAGCTCTCCAGCTTCATAAAAGCCACTCATGGTATTTCATGTAGGAATCACCTGAAACCTATAAACGAGCTTAGAGAGGACTAGTGTTTGACAGTTTTGAGACATGTGAACCAAGTATAGGGACTCTGCTTTTTCCATTGATGTGTTCAGGAGCGTTTCAAATTTAATACAAAACCCCAACAAATTTTGTGAAAGATTTTGTTAAAAATTCTAACCTTTTGTTTTTTCTACTATAAGTGAGATTGTCTCTTCTGTTATAACTTCAAACTTGCTATTGACTTTACATGTAAGTTTAAATTTTTTTATCTTGCTAATTTTTTTGTTTCGATTTTCTTTACCATTGATTTTCAAGGCCTATCTTCCACTCAGGTAATATCAAGTTACTTGCAAATTGATATAGTGTCTTTTCTCTTAGAATTTTTATGCCTCTTTCCTACCTGTATGGGTTGGGTGTTCCAATACACTCTTCAGTACTAAGAGAGGAGGTGGAATATTTGACTTTTTCTTGGTCGAAGTGAGAATACACCCGTGGTTTTCCCATTAAGAAAGATGTTGCTTTAAGATTAAAGAAATATCTATCTATTCCTATTTCCTTAAATGTTTCTATAAGGAATATATTGAATTATTCTAAAGCTCTCTCAGTATGTGTGGGAGATAATCATGATTTTTGTTCTTAGATGTAGCAAAATGATAAATGATATACTATATTTCCTAATGCAAAATTTGCATTACTGGTTTTAAGTTCCCTTTAACTATGGTACATTATTTTTTTAAAAAATTGATGTTGGATACTTTATTTAAGATTTTTGCAGCAACTTCATTAAGTGCTACAATTCTGTTCTTTTGTTTGGCCGTATCTGTCCAGTTTATGTATCTAGTATTATCTGTGTTATCCTGTGTATTTACTAGAGTTAGCAGTGTTATTCTGTGTATTATATGCTTTGAAATAACTTATATATCAAGGCAGTCTAGTCTCTAAACTATTTGGACCTGGTGGTTTTGCTGATACATTCGTCTCAACCTGCTCCAGTCTTGGGCCACTCCAGCGGGCAGCTCAGTGAGCAACACAGAAAGTCCTTGTGTTTCTCTCTCTCTCTCTCTCTCTCTCTCTCTCTCCCCTTCTCTTCCACCACCCTCAGTACATAGCCCAGGAAGAAACAGAAGGGCAGATGGGCATAGGCAGTGAATACTCATTTTTATCAACTGTTGTGACCACTTCAATGGAGACAATTCTTTAATTTTTCATTAAGAATCTTTTTCCTGTTCTTGGTTTGTTTGGTTGGTTTTGGTTTGGTTCAGTTTTGTTTGTTTTGCATTGGTGTTATTGCTGACCTGACTGGTTTGTGGACATATATATATGTGTTTCTTTTTTTCTCATTTTTAGCATTTTTTAAGGATAGTTATTTTTTTCTTGCCCTATCTTTTGAAGGTTAGAATTTCGGTTTCTTTACTTTGGTTTTGTTCTGTTTTGGTATTGTTTGTTTCTTTTTCTTTCTTTTCTTGCTAACAGCCAAATTCTCTTATTTTTTCTTTCTCTCTTTACTTGGTTTTCCCTATTTTTTCAACTCTTTCTTTGTAATTATCAGTTGGTATATCTCTTCTGCATTCTCTTTGTTCACATTTTGAACATTGGAAACTCTCTTCTATGTCCTTATCACATTTTATTTTATAAATGAACTACATCTTTGCCATTTTTTAGAACTGTTTGGTTTTTATAACTGCTGAGCCCAGGGGCAAGAGTTGACATAGTTGACACCTGCTGTTTATTTTAATGCCAGATCTAATTCACAGTTATTTATTGTCTTTGCTGTTGGCCACCGCTGACCCCATCATTTCTGTTTCTGTGGATCAGTATTGTACATTCCAAAGTAGGCAAGTGAGTATTTTAATGCCATATATTATTTGCATTGATTGCTGCTATTGGTTTTTTTCCCTTTTTCTGCAAGGTGTGGGAATCCTCAAGGACACTACAAGTTTACAGTGTAGAGCCATTGCTGCTGAACTAAACCCAGTCCAAAGATAGCCCACCATGCTGCACACACAAATGAACAACATTCAACTTCAGCTGTACTTTGATACACAGAATATAAGAATCAAAAATCCAAACTAGCAACCAGGCCCCAAGTAGGAATAACTAGGAATGAACTCACAAGTACCACTCACAGACATGCATTTCTACAGCAAAAACAGAGAATTAACTCAAAGGATGTTAATACCACACCTACAAGGAGGTCTCCAACTAGATCACTCTGGGACATTTAACAGGAGAAAGTCATGCCCTCAAAAGGCTCACACATAAGAGTGGAAGAGAGGCTTACCCCAACCCAGGAATACAACACATATTAAAAAACAAGGTAACATGACACCCAATGTTCATAATTCACCAACAACTGACTCAGACAATATTGAAGTGGATGAAATATCAGATAAAGAATTCAAAGAATGATTATAAAAATGATTAATAAATTCCAAGAGAACACAGTAAAATAATTGAATGAATTAAAGTTGTCATCATAGAATATAAATGATAATTCAATAAGAAGGAGATAGAACATTGAGAAAGAGCCAAACAAAGCTTATGGAGATGAAAGATACAATAACCAAATAAAATACTGAATTCAAAGTCTCTAAAAAAGGAGACCACACTGAAAACAGAATCTCAGAGCTGTAAGACAGTGATTGGCCTTGAACATTCAGATAATGCTAAAGAAAATAAAAGAAGTAACCATGATCAGAATATACAAAGACTATGGAACAACATTAAGAGACCAAATTTAAGAGTCAATGGAATTGCACAGAGTCACCACTCTGTGCAATTAGATGTAAGCTAAAGTAATGGAAAACCTCTTTGGGGAAGTAATAAGAGAAAAATTTCCAAACATTGAAAATGAGAGGGACATCCAAATATGGATGCATACCCAAATTGTCAAGATCAAGAGGAACTTCTCCACAACATTATGTAATTAAATTGCCTAACATTCAAAACAAAGATAGAATTTTTAAAATCTTAAGAGAAAAATATCAGGTCACATTCAGAGACCAGTCAATCATAATTACTTCCTATTTCTCTGTGCAAACTCTAAAAGACAGGAGGGCTTAGAATGATGTGTTCTAAGACCTGAAGAAAATATTGTTATATCTAGCAAATCAAGCCTTCAAATTGAAAGTGAAATAAAACCCTTCCAAGATAAGCAGAAACTAAAATACACTAATTTTTAAAAATATAAGTAAATAGCAGAAAAATCTATAAATTAGATGGAAAAGTGCAGGGGGAGGGAAGAGGAAAGAGAAAGAGGAAAGTCCTGGCAACTGAATTACAGCAATTCTATTCTATGCTTTTATAATTACATCAAAACAAATCCTATTGTATAGCTAAAAAGAACCAATTAAAAAAAAAATCATGACTACTAAGCCAGCACTACAGAAAATACTCCACAAGAAGAAATATTACACAAGCCCCAGAGCTCACAAAAGAGCAAATCTCATTTGAGGAGTAGCTAAGCAAATGAAAAACAGGCTCAAATTAAACATGATAAAGAAATTGAAATGGCAGAAACCAATATACATTCATCTCTCTATAATAACATTGAATGTAAATGGTCTCGACTCTCCAATTTTAACACAAAGGCTGTCAGAATGGATTAAAAAACAAGACCCAATTATATATTCCTTGCAAGAGACTCACCTTATAGACAAAGGCAGTCATAGGCTTCAAGTAGAGGGATGGAAATCGATGGATCCTGTGCCTGGAGACTAAAAACACAAAGCAGAAGTAAGCCAGATTCAATCAGAAGAGAAACATGTCACTTCACACTGGTGAAGAGAACAATCCAACAAAAAGATACGATCGTAGTCAACACTGTGCTCCAGACGTCGGTGCACCTACTCATACAAAAGAGACACTGTGAATTAAAGCCTCAGACCTCAGTCTGGTAAGACTGGGTGATCTAAACCCACCTCCGTCATCAAGAGAGAGGACATCCAGATATAAACTCAGCATAGACTCTTTTGACCTAAAACATATTATGAATCAAATGGACATTCAAAAAAAATCCATTCCAGAAGAAGTCCATGAATATTTCATCCTGTGGAATTTCTAGAGGCTCCAGTGATGCTCCAGGGAAGCATCACAATTTTCCTCCCCAGGTGAGGGACGGTTAAATCTGGCTCTTCCTGCAGAGGCCCCTCTGGATTTGGGGTGCAGCTCAAGTGGATATCCACTTGGACCCATTTACCAAGAGACTTGAAATCTTAATTTTGACAGAGGCCAGAAGAAGAGAGGCCTTCCCCAGGCCAGACTGCCATGCAAGTCCCTGCCACGTTGGGCTGCATGATCTGGCAGACACGGTGCGCCTGAAACGTCACTGGCAAAAGAAGGCGTTTTGAGGTGCTGGCGGTTCAGAGCCTGTGCTTTGGAGTAATCCTGTCTTCTGTGATGATTCCTGTTTCTTTGGCTTATTACTGGCCCTCAGTGCAGACCCAGCTCTAACCACAGGCCCCCAGGTGTCCGTGCAACCCGAGCTTCCCATCACGGACTGGGTATTCAACCCAACAGACCACAAAGTGGGTGTGTATGGCTGGTCATTATCAAACGGAATTGTGTATGATGTTGGGCTAGATTGGACCCTAAAGCACCAGAGACTGTCACTGGGAAATGGTTAAATGTCCGTGCCCAGCTCCTGCCACATGCTTCCCTCTCTGCCAGTCTGCACCTGTGTCCTGATGGAGAGTTCTTAGCACCACGGTGACCAAGATGGCAAAACAAGTACCTCAGACTGGGCTACGGGTGGCTCTGTGTGACTCGCAGCAACTGCCTGAAAGTGGACAAACCCTGCCCCTGCAGGATGCCAGTGAAGGACAATGGGCAGACGTGAGTGACCCTGTGGACATAGTGTCTGCTTTTGTGACTGTCAGCCGGTGTCTGTCCCAGCCAGTCCTGTCGTGGTACAGTGGGCTCCCAGGAAAGGTGCCCGTGGTGGCCACCGTGGGAGCCTCACTGAGGCCACGTGGCCATCGCACTGCCAAGGGTCCAGCCTGCCAGCATCCAGGGCCAGCACTGCTCCTGGTACGGAGTTGTTCCCTAGGGTATCAGCCATGGGCCTGGGGAAGACTGGTCACATTGGGACATTTCGCCAATGTGGCAGCACTTTGCTTTCATTGGAATAGATGAGTGCTGTAGATAGGTACTTGCTGCCCTGGTGCACAGTCCTCTGCCCTCTGAGAGCCTAGCAAATACATGTCCAGTCATGGTACTGTACACGGCACTGCTTCTAACCAAAACATCCACTTCCTGGTGAGCAACTGACAGTGACAGGCCCACAGCTATGGAGTTCGCTCCTATTGCTCAGTCTGCACCATCTGGAAGAAACCACGGTGCAGCATGGTGGGATGACCTTTGAAGACTCAGCTTTGGGCTACCTATGTGGAATACTGGCGGGCCTGGGGCCACGTCCTCTCAGATGACACAAGTACTACAAATGAGTACCTAACGTGTGATGCTGTTCCTCTCTTCGCTCCAAGTAGTTAGGCTGGGTGCCTGATCTCTGCTCACGGCCTGGTCTTGGGCCAGTCCTGTATGCATTCTGCTTCTCTGTTACTCTGATCGACACACAAGAATGTATTTATCTTGCAATAGTAGTTATGTTGTATTTGATATAATTTTGAACAATGTATCATAGCTTTTCCCTGCTTTGCATTTGGTTTGTAGGAGCCATATCATGAGCTGAAACATTTTTATTTTTATTTCTTTTCTTATATAGATAGGGCATTTTTATATATAAAAAAAGATATTTTAGGTATTCTCAGATTTTGGAATGTTTGCACATACATATCAAGCTATTTTGTGTATGGCCCCCAAGGCTGAACCCAAGCCACTTATGTTTCAGAAACACCATACCCAGGTGAAGGAGCTGGTATAGAGTGGGTCCTGTGTTTCAGGAGCTCTCCATATACATGCGAAAACGAGAAGACAAACACTATGTCACTTAAGTTCCAGGAACTTGCCATACACACAGGTGAAAAAGATGTCATGTAGTATGTATAGAGTCCTGACCCAGGTGACCCACCCTCTGGCGTCTCCTTCTCCTGTGTGCATGGAGGGTCCTGACCCAGGTGACCCACCCTCTGGCGTCTCCTTCTCCTGTGTGCATGGAGGGTCCTGTCCCAGGTGACCCACTGCATGACATCTCCTTCACCCGTGTATGGCATCTGCTTGACACCTTGTCTTGGGTTTTTATTTTCCATTAGATCCAGTTCTCTATGTATGATTCTGAGTGACCCTGCGTTGCAGCTGTTGGACTTTGAGTTGTCTGGTCCATTGGTCACAATCTGGGTCACCTTGTGTAGATAGTGACTTTTTTTGCTTGCTTGGTTTTGGAATGTAGAAATGCAATTCTTTGTATACCAATTTTACATCCACCCAATTTAGTAAATTATTTTATTGATATTTACATTTTATTCACGAGTTATTTTGTTATTTCTGTCATATCAACTGCATAAATTGACAATTTCTTCTTTATTTCAGATTGTTTTGTTTTATATATCTATTTTTGTCTTATTTTGCCAGCTATTACCTCCAATAAAATACTGACCCATATTGTGTTCATGATTAGTTTTTTGAGATTTTCAACACTCCAAACTAAAAAGTTGAGTCATTTTGTAATGATTTTTTTACCAAGTTAAGAAAGTTTACTTCTACATGTAGGTTGCTATGTATTTTATTTCATTCTGTTTTTTCACAAATGATTGCTGAATATCATAGTGCCCCATTTGAAATAATCATACCCTCTTTTAAGCAATTAGTCTGGCAAAATCTAGTTTAGATATTCGATATACTGTCTTTATATCCTATATATTGAGTCACGTTGTTTTAGCTTTATTTTTATAATCTTCTGGATTTTAATTGTTGGTATTCTATTCTGGATTTTTATTTTCCATTAGAACCAGTTCTAGATGTGTGATTATGGTTAAATTTATCTACAATGGTCTCATCTCTTGCCAGCTTCAGCTGGTTTTCATTTCAAGGTTATTCTCATCTCAAAAAACAGGTTTGAGTGCATTCTAAGTTTGTATCATCTTCAGCCTCTGAAGAGAATTTCTGCATGAATCCAGAATTCCCCAGTCCCTGAACAGCTGGTGGGACTTCTGGTAGAACTTTCCTCTCCCGATCTGTGACGCCGATCTGTGACGCCAGAGAACGTTCATCGCTTGCTTGTGAGGGTCGTGCCAGTGCTTGCCATCCATGGACCTCGGCCCCGACCCCACAGTGCCCTTGTCCTGCCTCCCTGCTCTGCTCTGCCATCTTCCCCTCTCACGGCACAGACCTGCACAGTGTCTGCTGCCTTCCTCCTCGTGAGCACTGGAGCTCTTGCGTCTAGCTTGAAGTTTGGCCTTTATTTCTTTCTGCACATTTTGCTTATATAATATCTCTATTATTTGGTTTTTCTGATTTAATTTTTAGATGATTTCTTCTTTGACCCACAAGTTAATTAGAAACACTTTGCAATTTCCAAACATAGGAGTTTTTATTTCTCTCTTTTGTTACTCATTTCTAAATTAATTGTGCAGTTATCAGAGAGTAAAATTGCTAAGGCCAAAGTCCTTTATATTTGTTAAAATTTGCTTTATGATGTAATATCTAGTTAACTATCATACATATTCTATAGTTATTACAAGAGAAGGTGTTTTTGCTTCCATTATATATAAGGTTTTCATGTTATTTAAATTAAGCTTATTAATAGTATTGCTTAAATATTCAGTAATTTGAGTAATGTTAGTATAATTTATCCTGCTCTTATTTTACAAAGTATCTTGAAAGTTCCCATCTGCTTGTGAATTAGTCAAACTCCCCAGCAGTTTGATCAACCCTGTGTCTCCCAGAGTATGAGATTTTCATTCCATACACACAAGTTAGAGAACACGTTCCCCAGGTGAGCTGAGCCTCTGCTTTATCATCATGTGTTAACCATCTGTATCCTCTGTAATGCTATTGTTAATACAACCTCCCAGGTTATATTTTGGTTAGTGTCTAACTCAAGTATCTTTTTTCCATTGGATTTCACCACAGTCTATGGGTTCTCGGATCTTAAATGTGTATCCAGAAAGAATTTATCTAGATTTTTTAGGTCGATTTTGGCATGCTCTGTCTTAAAGGACAGTTTGTGTATTTGTGTTCACTAACTTATGTAATCCTTTTTCAATTATTTTACTTTGTTTCTTATCACATTTTTCTCACTTTATGTGTGTCTTGAAGTCAATTTGGTACCATGAATAAAGTATTCCTTAAAATTAACTAAAATGTTGAGTAGCATACAAATAACATTTTTAAAGTGCCTCGTTCAATTAGCAATTAAGTGGAAAAAAAAAAGTTGTTCAAGTCAAAACATGAAACAGTATCCAGAGAAGAAGGCAGAGACTAAACTGCCTTTCTCACTGAGGAAATCCAACAGCAGGGTGGAGGTCAGCCTCAGCTTCAGGTGGAGGCCGGACCCAGAGCCCCACAGGTTCTTCCTAGGTGGGGCTGCTGGCGAGGCCTGAACCGCCCACACAGGGGACTGAGGCCCTAGGTCCCACGCCCTGTGCCAGGGCTGGCAAGACACAGAGCCCAGGGCACTACTCTCAATTGTCCATCTCAAACTTCAGCACTGGGCGGAAGAGGGAGCCTGTGCTCTGAAGGTCGGACTCCAGAGCCACCTTGCGGGGGAAGTCCAGTGCCTGCTAAAGGCACATCAGTCTCTGCCTCCGTCTCTACATTCCGCTTCATTCTTTACCTCCAGGAGTCTTAAATACACACCTCACAAATACAGCCCCACAAACAAAAGCCAGCAAGAAGAAGTGCACCTCCAAACTTCGTATATTAAAGTACCAAATTCTCAAACTCAATTAATTTGTTGCAAAATTGTGGGCTAGGCAAATCAAATTATAGAAACATAATATGCTTGAGAAAAAAGACAAGCTGAATTTTGAAAAAACTGCTAGATAAGTTTAGAAACAGATTAAATATAGATGATGAGAAAATTCATGAACTGAAAAATAGATCAGAAGAAAATACCCATTAGAGCAACCAGAGACTCAAAGAGATGGAGAACACGAAGATGTTTTTTGTTTTTTTTTTTTTTGGTACCAGGGATTGAACTCAGGGGCACTTGACCACTGAGCCACACCCCCAGCCCAAGATACTCAGCGAGAGGGAGAGGAGGCCAGCAACATCTCACTGTGTTTTCAGATGAAAAAGAACAACAGGCAGCGCAGCGTTTGAGTGACTTGTGTCTGAGAATTCTCCAAACGCGTTCCTGTGCGGGAAGCCCTTGTCTGACACCCCTTAAACCAGCAGTGCGTCTCTCTTGTGATCTCTCTATGTTCTGTCTTGTGCAGTTTTGCACACGCGCATGTGCGCGCACACACACACACACACCGTGCCTCCTGCTGCCCAGAGCTCAAGTCCCCAGTCAGCTTGGAAAGTGGGAGGTTAGGACCCCCCGCCCTCTCCCCGTGTCCCCCGTCAGTCTCACGTTCCATACAGGTCAAACTACTGCTTCACCTTTCATTTCCATCATCTCCAGGTATGTTCCTTGAGCTGAAAAACCACACCACTGCTTGTTTAGACCATCTGATGATGTTAATTTGAAATTATATTTTTATTTCTAAAAACCATGGTTGATTGCACTTAAAATTCGTTTGTTTTTAGTCTCCTGTTTCTGCTTTCCTAAGGTTCTTTTCAATTCCATTAACTATTTCACAGTGCTTGACGGTAAGTGCCTGCCCTTGCGATATCGTACCTTGCGGGGACTGGGTACCTGCTGTTCTCTGTGCGTCTGCCCACTCTTGGTCAAGGTGCCTGGCTCCTCTCCATCTTAGACACTTCTGTGTCACTTACGTGCTCACAGGCTGTGCAACACATCTGGAAAACCTCAGAGGGACTAAGTTAAAGGTCGGGGCAACAGGGAGGACTGAGTGACCTGAGTTACGAATTCGGAAACAATTCTAGCATCAGACTTGATTTCCTCCTTTGAGGTTCCAACTTCCTGTTCTGAGCCCAGTCCCTGAAACATGCAGTCCCTGTCCCTGCTGTTGTTCTCTGCAGGAGGCTACTCTTGCTCCTTCATCCCTGGGTTCAGAACAACAGTCCCAAGTCTGCTTGGCCTTCCAGGCTTCCCTTTATTTGCATGAGAGTCAGGAAATGCATTAGGAAGTAATTTTGTTGCAACATATTTAGGGTCTAGGCGTGACACTGCTGCAGAGTCCATACCATGTCATACAGAACAGCTGCAGTGTTCCTGTGCCAGCTCTGGAGAGCTTGTTTCCTTTCCTTTGCCCAAAGCAACAATCTATGCATGTGGCTGCAAGAAGTTCAGCCCTGAGTGAGCTCCCCAGAACCTCAGGGCACCTGGGAACCTGTCTCCTGGGGTGAGCTCCCCCAGAACCTCAGGGCACCTGGGGACCTGTCTCCTGGGGTGAGCTCCCCAGAACCTCAGGGCACCTGGGGACCTGTCTCCTGGGGTGAGCTCCCCTGGAACCTCAGGGCATGTGGGAACTTGCTGTGTCTCCTGGGGTGAGCTCCCCCAGAACCTCAGGGCACCTGGGGACCTGTCTCCTGGGGTGAGCTCCCTCATAACCTCAGGGCACCTGGGGACCTGTCTCCTGGGGTGAGCTCCCCTGGAACCTCAGGGCATGTGGGGACTTGCTGTGTCTCCTGGGGTGAGCTCCCCCAGAACCTCAGGGCA
>PVHX01016571.1:0-42839 GCA_004024805.1 Geosciurus inauris | reverse complement strand
GTGAAATCTATGGTTTTTTTATTAAGTTTTTGTTTGGAAGATCTATCCAATGGTGAGAGAGCTGTGTTAAAGTCTCCAAGTATTATTGTGTTGTGGTGTGTCTGATTCTTGTATATGAGAAGGATTTGTTTGATATACGTAGAAGCTCCATTATTTGGGACATAAATATTTATGATTGTTATGCCTTGTTGATGTACGATTCCCTTAAGAAGTACGAAATGACCTTCTTTATCTCTTTTCACCATCTTTGGTTTGAAGTCCACTTTATTTGATATGAGGATGGAAACTCCTGCTTGTTTGCGGGGTCCAACTCACCCTTTCAGTTTCAGTGTGTGGATGTCTTTTGCTGTGAGATGAGTCTCTTGAAGACAGCATATTGTTGGGTCTTGTTTTTTTAATCCAGTCTGTCAGTCTATGTCTTTTAATTGGTGCATTTAGGCCATTTACATTCAGGGTTATTATTGAAATATGATTTGTAATCCTGGTCATTTTGGTTTGTTTTTGGATTTTACCTTGAGTTGTTTTTTCTTTTTAATGGCCTTTCCTTTAGTGTAGTTCCTCTCTTTGTAAATTTAATTTTCATTGTTGATTATCATTTCTTCCTCATGGAATATTTTGCCAAGAATTCTGTGTAGTGCAGGCTTTCTTGTGGTAAATTCTTTTATCTTTTGTTTATCATGGAAGGTTTTTATTTTGTCATCAAATCTGAAAGTCAGTTTTGCTGGATATAGGATTCTTGGTTAGCATCCATTGTCTTTCAGAGCTTGGAATATGTTATTCCATGATCTGCTGGCTTTTAGGGTCTGAGTTGAAAAATCTGCTGAGATCTGAATTGGTGTCCCCTTATATGTAATCTGGTTCCTCTCTCTTGCAACCTTTAAAATTCTATCCTTCTTCTGTGTGTTGGGCATTTTCATTATAATGTGCCTTGGTGTAGATCTGTTGAAATTTTGTATGTTTGTTGTCCTGTAAGCCTCTCGTATTTGATTTTCCACTTCATTTTTCATACTTGGGAAATTTTCTGATATTATTTCATTGAAGAGATTGTGCATTCCTTTGGTTTGAAATTCTGCACCTTCTTCTGTCCTGATAAATCTTAGATTTGGTCTTTTGATGCTGTCCCATATTTCTTGTATGTTCTGTTCATGATTTTTTACCATCTTCACTGTATGGTCAAATTTATTTTCAAATTGTATATCTTGTCTTCATTATCCAAGGTTCTGTCTTCCAAGTGATCTAGTCTGCTAGTGATGCTTTCTGTTGAGTTTTTTATTTGGTTTATTGTTTCCTTCCTTTCAAGAATTTCTGATTGTATTTTTTTTCACGATCTCTAGCTCTTTCTTAAAGTAATCTTTTGCTACTTGTAATTGCTCTCTCATCTCTTTGTTAGAATGCTCAATGGTTGCCTTTATTTGCTCTCCTATTTCTTTGTTGGAATGATCAATTTTTGCCTGTAATTTCTCACTTATGTCATTCTTTAATTCGGTGATCATTTTAATTATGTACATTCTGAATTCTTTCTCTGACATTTCATCAACTGTGTTGTCAATGGATTCTGTTACAGTGGTATTGAGGTTTATTTGGGGCACTTTTTTCCCTTGTTTTTCATGTTGATTGTGTATCTACCTTTCTTGAAATACCAATCTGAGGTATTGTGGCTTCTATCCTATAATCTTGTATTGACACTCCAGATTACCTGTGTCTCACCTTGGAGTACTTCTGTTCCCCCAGTTTCTCCAGATGGGCATTACTGCCACTAAAGTTGGTGGTAGAGGTAGTGGACATACCTCTAGAGGGCAGTGGGAGTGGCCTTGGCAGGGCTCCTGAGGCGGCCCCTAAGGGCTGTTTTGCCCCTCTCTTGTACTCCTGGTGAACAGGAACTCTGGAGTGGAACTGGAGGCAGGCCCAGGTCTCACTTAGGCAGAGTCACAAGTAGGAGAGTCTGTGTGTGACCCTTACAGTGAGTGTGAGCTCCCATGGGGCTGGAGGCTAGCAGGCTCTGGTCTGCCTTCAGCTGGGCACCCCTGGTATTCCCTGAGGGCAGTTTTGGGTCTTCTGTCTTGCCTGACCACAGGAACTCTGGAGCGGAACTGAGGCAGGCCCAAAGCACACAGGTGGGGCCTCTTCACACTGTGATCTCTGCAGGCCACTCTTAGCCTGTGTGTGCCTTCCTCTGTGGCTGGTAGCTGTCAGTCTCTGGTCAACCCTTGGTTGGACACCTGTTGGGTTTCCTGAGGGTGGATTTGGGCCCTCTGTGGCTCCTGCTGGTCTGCAGGACCTCTGGAGCGGAACTGGGGCAGACCCAGACCACAGTTGGGTGGGGCTGTCTCATGCTGGATTCTCTGCAGCAACTGTTACCCTGAATTTGGGTTCCCCAATGGCTACAGGTAGTAATACCCGGTCTCCCTTTGGCTGTACAACCGTGGAGTTTCCTGAGGCTGGATTTGGGCCCTCTGTGGCTCCTCCTGGTCTGCAGGAACTCTGGAGCAGAACTCAATTTCTGACAATTCTTAAGCAAGATTTGAACTTCTTTCACAATCAAGGATAGGGCAGGAGGAATAGCATCCACAAAGGGCCACAATGTGAATGTAGCTGAGATGTTTTTAAGAGATTATGCAACTTTGAAGTTACTTGTTTTAAATTACAAACAGGAATACAAATGTTTGTTGCATAAATATAATAAATAATTTAAAAATAAATGCTCCTGTGTTATATGATGGTGAGTTAGATATAAAAAGAAAAAGAACAAGAGATGGAAGAGAAATATGGAAAAGAAATAAGAGGATGGAACTAATGAATAAAGGAGAGCAGAAAGAGAAAGAGGAATGATGGAAGCAAAGAATATTAACAGTTTCAACCTAATAGGGATTGGGAGGTGAGAGGTACAAAAGGCAAACTAGGCAAGAGAGAGAATTAGAACAAGAAAAGGAAGATGCAGAAGTAAGAGAAGACCGAAGAAAGGGAAAGAAAAGGGAAAAGAGAAACACAAAGCAGGAGCAAAAAACCACCACAAGAACAAGGAGAGGTGTTGAAACACAGAACAAGTAGCCTAGAAGAGGGGAGATAAAAAATTGGTAGAGGCCATTCCCACTCTAATGTACAAATTAAATTGCTTTTACTACAGACTTTGCAATTCCCCCAAGATAGGAATTTTGAAGATAGTTACCACCTACCATTACAACTCTGTGAAATGCTAGCTAGCCAATTAACTAGTTCCTAATCCTTCATTAAATTTATGTTAAAACCTTCAAAGGATCTACTCTGAGAGGTACAGACAACCACTGGCCAAAAGGAAATGATTTTCTGGTTTGCACAGTCATAAACAAGCCAGCACTAAAGAGCTTCAACAAAATCCAAGCAAAAAGCTGGCATTCTTTACCCCTACTCCTCACATCACATGTATGTACTGACTGCTGATTACAAACACTACAGTATTTTGTTGTTGTTGTTGCTGTTGTTGTTGTTTTGTAGGGGGTGGGTGAGTATAGTATAGGGGATCAAACTCAGGAGCACTCTGCCACTGAGCCCCAGCCCCAGCCCTACTTTGTATTTTAGAGACAGGGTCTCAGTGATTTGCTTAGTGCCTCACTTTTGCTAAGGCTGGCTTTGAACTTGAAATCCTCCTGTCTAAGCCTCTTAAGCCACTGGGATTACAAGCATATGCCACTGTGCCTTAATTAAGAGAAATGATTTTTTCTTTAAGCTTTCTCATATATATTAAATGAAATATTTGTAAAGAACATATAGGTCTCTATAAAAGTAGTCAACTTTGGTATCCACTTATAACCTACCCAGCTCTCTGCTATGTAAAAAGATAATAGATCCCTATATTTATATATTCATACACTAATACACAAATTTAATTTTAAATATTACTATTTTCTATTTTAATAAAATATTTAAATTAAATATCATTAAGTATTCTGAATTAGTGGCTCCACCTTTGTTTTATGACAATAAGTTCTGTGAGTGTACAAACCATGCTAAACTGATTACTGATTCCCTGAGTAAGTAAATTTTTTTAAAAAACTATTGCTATCTGTAAGGATTTACCTTGAAGTTTTGCTTTTTGATTTTTTGTAAAAGAGCACCACTGATGAAATGAAGATTTTTGAAGTCTAGAATTATAATAAGTTATTGCTTTTTTCATCTTTTCAGCTAGGATATCCTCTTCATTTATACGAGGTATTGCCATTTCTTTCCAAGTGCTGCAGGCAGAAATACAGAAAAATAACATTTTGATGTCAGAGCAACCCACTAGTAGATAAGTTAAGAGAAAGAAGTAGTAACACTTCCTTTATCTCCTCAAAACCACAGCATAGAAAGAAACTTCTATAAATTTGGGTGACCTAAAGAATTCTTAATGGTTACAGAGGAAAACAGAAGTTATATGACAGCGTTATTTCTTTTGGGGCAGTGGAGTGAGACAGACGTTATTACCCTGTATTCATGTATGATTACACTACCAGTGTAACTCTACGATCATGTTCAGCCAGAGGAAGGAGAAGTTGTGCTCCCTTTGTGTACAATGTGTCAAAATGCAATCTACTGTCATGTATAACTAATTAGAACAAATTTAAAAATTAACAATTAAAAAAATGAAAAGACAAAAAGGGGTGATCTAAATTCCAAAATATATCTGTCCCCAAGGGTTTCAGATACATGGATTGTGAACCTGTATTTTCAGGTTTTTTTTTTTTTAGTTGTTGATGGATCTTTATTTTATTCATTTATTATTTATATGTGGTGCTGAGGATCGAATCCAGTGCCTCACGCATGCTAGGCAAGCGCTCTACCACTGAGCTACAGCCCCAGCCCTGTATTTTCAGTTTTGAAGTTTTATTTGGAAAAAAGAAAAAGAAAAACAGAAAAGACAAAAGTTACATCTCAAAGAAGCAAAGAATATATTTTAATAAAATACATTCTGATTAAATATTTTTAAAAACATACTATAAAATGGTACGACTAGGGTTGTAGCTCAGTGGTACAGTGCATGCCTAGTACATGTGAGGCACTGGGTTTGATCCTCAGCACCACACAAAAATAAATAAACAAAATAAAAGTATTGTGTCCACCTACAACTTTAAAAACATGTTTATAAAAGTGAAATGAGTAAAGTAGTAGAAACATGCTTAAATAGATAAAATCAGCACAACTGGCTAAAAGTACATTTTTCTTTATATGGAGAATATCATGAATAAAAACACAAAGAAGAAATAGTACATAAAAATCACATTCTTATCAGAAAAGTCACATTCTTACCAAAAACAGGTCTTTACTAAATGTCCAGTGTAAAAGGTGCATGCTTTTATCATCAATTCTGGAGTTGTCTAAAATAAATAAGTAATTGAAATAAACATTAGACATAAGTAGAATATACAGGTTACCTGAACAAGATACACAAGGAAATGAGAGCAACGGTTGCCTCCAAGGAAAGGAACTAGGCATCTGGGTGGCAGGAATGGATTGGAAGAACTATATATCACTTATACATTTAGGAATTTTATTATGTATACCTAAACATCTATTTTTTAAAAGTTAGAATTGCAGTTTAAAATTAGCCCATTACATCTCACTTCAAAAGCATTTTAATGTATGTATAATGGCACTGTTATTATTAGCTGTATTTATAAAAGCATAGAATTGCAGTTCTACCAGTCACTATTAAGACTGATTTTGCTTTTCAAAGGTGTAATATTCTCTTCCCTAAAAAAAAAAAAAACAAAAAAACAACTAGGAATGCCTCACTAAGCAGAAATAACAAAACCATATAAATTAAAAGTCTAAAATAACCCAACCAATAAATGGGCTAAGGAACTGAACAGACACTTCACAGAAGAAATACAGTTGATCAACAAACATATGAAAAAATGTTCATCATCTCCAGCAGTTAAAGAAATGCAAATCAAAACTAAGATTTCATCTCACTCTAGTTAGAATGGCAATTATCAAGAATATAAGCAACAATAACTGTTGGCGAGGATGTGGGGAAAAGGTACATTCATACATTGCTGGTGGGACTGCAAATTGGTGCAACCACTATGGAAAGCAGTATGGAGATTCCTTGGAAAACTTAGAATGGAACCGCTATTTGACCCAGCTATCCCACTCCTCAGTCTATACCCAAAGGACTTAAAAAACAGCATACTACAGTGATGGAGCCACTTCTATGTTTATAGCAGCTCAATTCACAATAGCTAAACTGTGGAACCAACCTAGATGCCCTTCAATAGATGAATGGATAAAGAAAACTGTGATATATATATATATATACACACACACACACACACACACACACAATGGAATATTACTCAGCATTAAAAGAGAATAAAATGATGCCATTTACAAGTAAATGGATGGAGTTGGAGAACATCATGCTAAGTGAAGTAAGCCAATTCCAAAAAAACAAAAGCCGAATGTCTCTCTGATAAGTGGATGCTAATCCATAATGGGGGATACCACCAGTGATTCACCTTCTCCAGCCATGTCTAATCTACCTCTAGTCAACACTCAGTCAGTCCATTTATCCTAGGATAGTCTAATTAGGCTACAACTCTAATAATCTAATTATTTCACCTCTGAATATCATTTGCATTAACAGGAGTTTTGGGGAGGACACCCCATATCCAAACCATAACACAAAGAATCAATGCAACAATGAGCTGGTCCTTTGAAAAGAAACCAGATTGATAAACCCTTAGCAAAACTAACCAAAAAAGAAAAAATACCCAAATCAATAAAATTAGAGATGAAAAAGGATAAATCACCATAGACATTATTGAAATTCAGAGGACCATTAGGAACTATTTTTAAAACTTTCATGCCAATAGAATGAAAAATTCAGAAGACACTGACAAATATCTGGACATATATGATTTACCCAAATTGAAACAAGAGGATATAGAAAACCTAAATATATCAATACCAATCAATGAGATTGAAGCACTAATAAAAAGCCTCCCAACAAAGAAAACTGGGACCAGATGTTTTCTCAGCTGTTACACCAGACCTTTAAAGAAGAACTAATGCTAATCTTCCTCAAATTATTCCATGAAATAGAAAGGGGGTGAACACTCAAAACTCATTCTATGAAGCCAGTATCACCCTGATACTAAAGCCAGATAAAAGCATGACAAGGAAAGAAAACTATAGACCAATATTCCTGATGAACATATATGGAAATTTCTTAATAAAATATTAACAATCTGCATTCAAAAACATTGAGAAGACAATATATCAGAATTGAGTTGGTTTCATTCCAGGAATGCAATTTTGGTTCAACATATGCAAAGGGGGGAAAATTACATGATCATCTCAATAGATGCAAAAAAACCTTTGACAAATTCCAGCATCCGGTCATGTTAAAAATGCTGGAGAAACTAGGCATAGAAAGAACCTCAGCATTGTAAAGGCTATACACAAGAAACCCAAGGCCAAAGTCATACTGAATGGAGAAAAACTGAAAGCATTTCATCTAAAATCATGAACAAAACAGGATGTCAATGTCACCACTCCCATTCAACATAGTTCTTGAAACTATCCAGAACAATCAGGCGAGAAAAGGAAATTAAAGGGATACAAATAGAAAAAGAAGTCAAATTCTCTGTTTGCTGATGACATGACTCTGCACTTAGAAGATCCAAACTACTCCACCAAAAGATTTTTGAAGCTAATAAACAAATTCAGCAAAATAGTGGAATATAAGATCAACATATAAAACTCTGTAACTTTCCTACACTCCAAAAATGAATCAGCTGAGAAAGAAAGCAGGAAAACAATTCCATTCACAGTAGCTTCAAAAATAATAAAAGAAGCTGGGTGCAGTGGTGCAAGCCTGTAATCCCAGCACTTTGGGAGGCTGAGACAGGAGAATTGTGAGTTCGCAGGCAGCCTCAGCAAAAGCAAGGTGCTAAGCAACTCAGTGAGACCCTGTCTGTAAATAAAACACAAAATAGGGCTGGAGATGTGGTTCAGTGGTTGAGTGCCCCTGAGTTCAATCCCCAGGACCAAATATAAATAAACAAATAAGTTAATTTAATTAAATTAAATATATGGGAATAAATCTAACCAAGGAAGTAAAAGACCTCTACAGTGAAAATTATAGAACATGAAATTAAAGATGGTCTTAGAAGATGGTAAGACCTACCATGCTCTTGGATGGGCAGAATTAATTCTTTCAAAATGGTCATAGTATCAAAAGTGATTACACAGATTCAATGCAAGCCCCATCAAAATACCAATAACATTCTTTGCAGAATTTTTTTTAAATCCTAAAATTCATATGGAAGAATAAAATAACCAGAATAGTTAAAGCAATAGTGAGCAATAAGAGTGATACTGGAGGCACCACAATAATTGATCTCAAATTATACTACAAAGCTATAGTAGCATGGTATTGGCATAAAATGAGACATGAAGATCAATATAATGGAGTAGAAGATGCAGAAAAAAATCCACATAGATACAATCATCTGACTCTTGACAAACATACCAAAAACATATATTGGAGAAAGAGAGTATTTTTAACAAATGATAATGGGAAAACAGGATATCCATATGTAGAAAAATCAAGCTAGGTCCCTAGCTCTCATCCTGCACAACAATAATCTCAAAGTGGACCAAAGACTTAGGAATTAGACCAGAAATGCTACAACTGCTAGAAGAAAACATAGGCACAACACTCCAACATATTCGTGTAGGCACAAACTTCCTAAAGCTCAAGAAATAATGCCAATTATTAATAAGTGGAATGCCTTCACAGTAAAAAGTTTCTGCACAGCAAAGGAAACAAGAGTGTGAAGAGAGCGCCTACACAACTGGAGAAAACCAAATACTCTTCCAACAGAGGATTAATATCCAGAATATACAAAGAACTCAAAAAACTTAACACCAAAAAAACACAAATAACTCAGTCAATAAATGGGCAAATGAAATAAACAGACATTTCTCAAAAGAAGAAATGTAAAAAATCAACAAATACATGGAAAAATGTTCAGCATCCTTAGCAATTAGGAAAATGCAAACCAAAACTACATTGAGATTCCATCTCACTCCAATGAGAATGTCAATCATCAAGAATAAAAATAAGGGGCTGGGGCTGTAGCTCAGTGGTAGAGCACTTGCCTAGCATGCGTGAGGCACTGGGTTCGAGCCTCAGCACCACATATAAATAATAAATGAATAAAATAAAGATCCATCAACAACTAAAAAAAATTTTTTTAAAAGAATAAAAATAATAATAAATGTTAGTGAGGATTTAGGGGGAAAGGAACACTTCTACATTGTTGGTAGGACTGCAAATTATTACAACTGCTATGGAAAGCAATACCGAGCCCCTCAAAAGACTAAAAATAGACCCACCATGTGACCCAGCTATCCCACTCCTTGGTATTTATCCAAAAGAACTAAAATAAGCATACTACAGTGATACATGCATACCAATGTTGATAGGAGCACAATTCGCAATAGTCAAATTGTGGAACCAACCTAGTTGTCCCTCAATACATGATTGGATAAGAAAATGTTGTATATATACACAATGGAGCTTTCTCAGCCATAAAGAAGAATGAAGTCGTGTCATTTGCTGGTAAATAGATGGAAATAGAGGACATAATGAGGAGTAGAATAAGCAGACTAAGAAAGCCAAGGGTCAAATGTTTTCTCTTATATTCAGAAGCTAGAGAGAAATAAGGAATTTTTTTAAATGGAGGGGGATCTCATGAAAATAGAAGCAGAGTAGAGGAAGAAGAATGAGGAGGAGAGAGGACAAATGGAGGGAGGAAGAATGAGAAAGGGGAGAAACAGCAGCATGAAATTAATGAAACTATGTCATGTACATGTATAAACATATCACAATGAATTCCACTTTTATGTATAACTATAATGCACCTATTTAAAAAATTAATAAAAGATTTTTTTGGGGAAAAAAAAGAAAACCACATGCTAGAATATTGCAGTGGCACTATTCATAACCAAAAAATAAAAAGCCTGTCCAAGTGCCCATCAATCACAGAACAAATTAAATACATTGTGGTATGTTTACACACTGGAATACTCTACTACAATGAGAATGAAAGCAAAAAATAAATGGATGACTCATAAATATAATTTTGGGCAACGTTTTCTTCACAACAATTCTATTATCTTGACAATTAACAGTAATTGCTTAGTTATCATGTAGAACCCAATCCGTATCCAATTTCTGAAACTGTACCCCAAACACATTAGTTAACTTTTTCAAACTAGAATCCAAACAAGAACCACACATATTTGTAATAAAAGTTCTGTTTATGTGAGGAATTTCCTCCCCCACTTTTCTGTATTTTTTAATATTTGATGAATATGAGGAGCTGTGGAGAGAGAACCCCAACCTAAACTTAAAGATTCAAGTTATGGGCTGGGGCTGTAGCTCAGCGGTAGCACATTTGCCTAGCACACGTGAGGCACTGGGTTCAATCCTCAGCACCACATATAAATAATAAATGAATAAAATAAAGATCCATCAACAACTAAAAAAATATTTAAAAAAAAAGATTCAAGTTATCTGGGCCTAATAAATTGTTTTTAAGTTCTAAAAGTCAATTTAAGTATTTTTATTTTGAATTTGTTTTGATGCTAAGGAAAGGGCTCTCTTGCTAAGGTAGGGGGCATCTGACATCTGTCTCAATCACATGGATTGGGAGTCTGAGACACAGAACAGACTGTAAGCAGAATCCAAAAGAACTGCTGCTAGAAGAAAGACACACACTGCTACTTGTGCAACACAAAGGAAAAGACAAGAATTTCTTCTTTTTTAATATTTTTAGTTTTAGGTGGACAGAATATCTTTATTTTATTTTTATGTGGTGCTGAGGATCAAACCCAGTGCCTCATGCGTGCTAGGCAAGCACTCTACCAGTGAGCCATAACCCCAGCCCGAAAGGAATTTTCTTTACTCTGTACAACACACGTAGCACAGTATCAATACTTTTCATGTGATTTTAAACTTTGCAGATTGGAACAAATGTAATACAAAAAGTATTACAAAAGTCTTACTTTAACTGGGAGCAGTGGTACACACCTGTAATCCCAGTGGCTCGGGAGGCTGAGGCAAGAGGCTCACAAGTTCAAAGCCATCCTCAAAAGAAATCCTCGCTAAGAAAACTTCGTGAGGCTGTAAGCAACTCAGGGACACCCTTTCTCTAAATAAAATACAAAAAGGGGCCGAGGATGTTGCTCAGTGGTTAAGCACCCCTAACTTCAATTTTCAATACCAAAAAAAAAAGTCTTACTTTATGCCAAATTTTGAAATAATGCAGTCCTCCAAATCAAATTTTTCTTGAGAAGTACTTCATTTCAACACTAACAGAGAAATGAATTCAAAGTTTTATTTAAGTTCTTGCCACATAGTGGTACTATTTGAGCAGGAAAAGAAATATGGCCTTAGTCTTGAAGTACAAGTTTGACTTGTTAGAGGGCTTCAGAATCTCTTGTGAAAAACTGTGATCGGTTTGAGTAGATTTAGGATTCAGGGAAGGGAGGACTATTTTGACATCTTCTGTATTTGAAGTAGTAGAAACCTGGAGCACCAGCTCAGCCAGATGCCAGGGTTCTCAGAGAGACCAGACGAAAAGTGCTAAGGACTACACATCAGATGGTCTTACAAGCTTGGGACAGACACATGGTGGTAAAAACAAGAGCAAAAAGAAGCTACATTGTTTTAGGCAGCTTTTACACTGCTGTAATCAAAAGACCTGACAAGAAGAAATTTAGAGTAGGAAAATTTTATTTGGGGGCTCAAAATTTCAGAGGTCTCAGTCCCTAGACAGCTGTCTCCATTCCCTGGGGCATGAGGTGAGGCAGAACATCATGGCAGAAGTGTGTGGCTGAGGAAAGCAGTCGTGAACATGGTACCCAGGAAGCAGAGAGAAAACAACTAAGCTCAGCTCACAAAATAGATATCTGAAAGGCATGCCCCCAATGACCCACCTTCTCCAGCCACACCCTACCTACCTACCTGTTAATCCCTATCAGGATATTAACCCATGGATTAGGTTAAGGCTCTTATTACCCAATCATTTCACCTCTAACCTTTCTTGTGCTGCCTCACACATGAGATTTTGGGGGATACCTAATTTTGAACCCATAATACATATCTTGAATACAGAGTGAGCAGTGTCTGTATACACAGCATCATGGCATGCTTTAAAGTGTTGGATTTTTCAGGAGGAATCATTTTTCTTATTTCTTGATCTTCTGCAATTTATTGAAAGACTCATTAATACCGAAAACTTTGTGCATGGAGAGAAACACTGTTTTTTGTATTGCAATGCTCTATTTAATAAATACATTTAAGAAAATACAGCTTAGAAAAAGCAATTTTTCTTAAACATGTAAATATTTATTTCCAACTTTATTACACAAAGTCCCTGAAACAATTTTTTTTAAATATTTTTTTAGTTATAGATGGGCACAATGTCTTTATTTTATTGCTTTGTATGTGGTGCCAAGGATCGAACCCAGGGCCTCACGCACGCGAGGCAAGCGCTCTACCACTGAGCTACAATCCCAGCCGCCCCCTGAAACAATTTATACTATAATTACAAATTTACAGGAAAAATTTTCTTTAGGACATCTTGAATGCCATAAACAGCAGACAAGATGTAAGTACTTTGTCATTAACTATTTTAGTCTATATTAGATTAAACTTATCTTCTTGTTTTTGTAAAGTAGTGTGGATTGAACCTAGGGCCTTAGGCATGCTAGGCAAGTGCACTACCACTGAGCTATTTCCAAGCCCCTACATTAAACTTATCTTAAATAACATGAATCCAGCTCATATTAGTAGTATGACTACACTTCATTATTTTTACTCCTTGCAGATAACAGTAATGTATCCAAATTTAAAAGACAGGAAAAACCATTGTAAAGCAGCAAGGTTCAGGATCTGGGCATCAACAAATTGACTCTTGTTTGGAGCACAGAACGTGCCTATCTCTCCCAAACAATTGAAACCCAACCCCTGGGTCCTAAGGTTTCTTCATAGATAAACTTTATTTACATCTGTAAGACTATTTAACTCTACATCTTTCATTTAGATTTTAGGTTTTTGTTATTTAGTGCACTGCTGTGACAGTATCATTCAATAAGCTGTATGTGGAAAGGATCTCCTGAACATTTTGAGTGGAGAAAAGTGAAATTCAGAAGGCTATATGTAGTCTCCTACTTCTGTATAGGAAGTTGTAGAAGGAGAAGAATATGTTTTCCCAGATATTTCAAAAAAGAAACAATGGAAGGATAAACTAAACACAACTAAAATTGGTTACCTAGAGAGAAGGATGGAGTAAAAGGATAATAGGCAGAAATGGAAGCAATACTTCTCTGAGTATTCCTCATTCTATTGTTTTATCACATTACTCATAACTGGGAACACACAATTATATCAAAGAGAAAAATAGATGATTATCAAAACTTAAAGAGCATCATTTTAGATAACAAAAAAAACTACCTTTTTATACGTGGTAGAATGCACATATCTTAAAGGCAAAAAGAAATGCATAATTTCCCTAAACTGTATTCACTATTTTTATTGTTAGTTGTTCTCCAGTATTGTTATTCTGAAACCATTAGATATATGTTATAGGATACACTAATAAGCAATTATGTTGATGTCTTTAGGACATTCAGTGATTCAAGTCATTAACATGATTAATGATTATGATCATTAGTGATTAATTTAACTTTTATGTTAAAGTATCTAGAACTTTTAATAATTCAAGATTCAGTAAAAGGGGTCGACCAGACCAAGTGGGCCTCTTTTGTGATGCTCCAGGAAGAGCATAACACCCTGATGCAGTACTCTTGTCACGGAAAGAAAAAAGTATGGAAAAGAACCTTAACGGAATTAAGTTTCTAGATTTAACTACCAGCTTACAAGAAATACAGGAACAGAACAAGTGAAATGACACCACAAGAAACAATGAGAATGTGGAACATTTTACAAGACACAATGTCTGTTTCCTTCAATAAATAAGCAGCGTAGGAAAATAATAAGACAGGAGAATTGTTGTCAATTACAAGAGAATTACATACATAACAACCAAGTACAATACGTGGACTCTGTATGGATTCTAATTTGAACAGAATTATAGAGACAAACACATTTCTGAATACATTCAACAGTAGATGATGTTGAACAATTATTGCTATTTATTATGCAAATAAATGATGATGTTGAACAATTATTGCTATTTATTATGCAAAATAACAGCACTATTTTTTCTTTAATCTTTACATAAAAAATTATACATATTACTGAGAGATACTATGTTGTTTTAATACGTGCATACACTGAGTAATATTTAAAGGCTAAGCATATTTATCTCATTTATTATTTCTTTACAGTGACAACTCTCAAAATCCTTTCTTTAAACTCTTTGAAATGTATGAAATGTACAGCACATTACTGTTATCTATAGTGCACACCAGCACTTCTTACTCCTGTCTATAACTTAGTACCCACTGGTTAACATTTCCCTGTTCCTCCCTGCACCCTCACCTCTGGTAACCACCATTGTACTTTCAATTTCCGTGAGATTAACGTTTTTAGATTCCACATATGAATGAGCTTGTGCAGTACTTTTTTTCTGAACTGGGCTTATTTAACTTAATATAATGGTCTCTGATTCCATTCCATACATGCTGTTGCAAAGGATAGGACTTCATTCTTTTCTATGGATAAATAGTATTTCATTCTGTACATACACAAATGGATATTCTCTTGCCCATGCATTTCCTTTGCCCATGCCTAAGTTGATGGATACTTAGGTTGTTTCCATTTCTTGGCTATTGTGAATAATGCTTTAGTGAGCATGGGAGTATAGAAGTCTCTTCAACATACTGATTTCATTTCCACTGGACATTGTCATGGTTTTGATATGAGGTATTCAATGAAAAGCTCATGTAGCAGGCAATGCAGAAGTATTCTAGGGTGAAATGATTATGAGAGCTATAACCTCATCAGTGGATTAATTCATTTGGCAGATTAATAATTTGAGTAGACTACTGGTTGGTAACTGTAGGCAGGTGGGGTATGACTGGTGGAAGTAGGTCACTGGCGGTGTGGCCTTGGACTAATCTCTGTGCTTCACAACTGCCATGATCTAAGCAGCTTTCCTCTTCCACAATAGACTTCTGCCATGATGGACTGTCTCATCCTGGGCCCAAAGCAATGGAATTAGCCGATCATGGACTGAATCTCTAAAATTGTGATCCCAAAATAAACTTTTCTCCTCAAGATGTGCTTGTCAGGCATTTTGGTCACAGTGATAAAAGGTAACTAACAGATATAAAGCCAGGAATGGAAATGCTGGGTCATATGGTAGTTCTAGTTTTAGTTTTTTGAGGAATGCCCATGCTGTTTTCCATGATTGCACTAATTTGCATTCACAACTAACGGTGTGAAAGGGTTCCCTTTTCTCCACACCCTTGTCAGCATTAGTTATCTTTAGTGTTTTTCTTACTGGGGTGAGATGATATCTCATTGTGGTTTTAATTTGCATTTCCCTGTTGATTAATGATGTTACACATTTTTTCATGTGCTGATTGGGAATTTGTATATCTTCTTTTGAGAAATGTCTATTTAGATCTATCATCCTTTTTTTTTTTTAAATTTTTTCTAGTTGTAGATGGACACAATGTCTTTATTTTATTGCTTTTGTATGTGGTGCTGAGGATCGAACCCAGGGCCTCACGCATGCGAGGCAAGCGCTTTACCGCTGAGCTACAATCCCAGCCCCCTATCATCCATTTTTAATCTGATTATTTAGGGGGTTTTACTATTGAGTTTTCAGAATTTCTTATACATTCTGGATATCAACCCCTTGGCAAATGTATAGTTTATAAATATTTTCTACCATTCTGTAGGTTGTCTCTGTACTGTGCTGATTGCTTTGCTCTGAAGAAGCTTTTTAGTTTGATATATTTGTCTCTTTTTACTTTTGTTCCCTCTGCTTTGGGGATCTTGTCCAAAACATCCATGCCCATTTGAATGTCCCAAAGCATTTTTCTTACGTTTTTTTAATAGTAGTTTCATAGTTTCAGGTCTTACATTTAAGTCTTTAATTCACTTCATGTTGACTTTTGTAACTCTTGAGAGGTAGGAGTATGGACATTTTAGTAATATTGAATTTAAGAATTTCTGATTTTTTATATTGCTTCCAACTCTTTAAGTTTCTTTGTTGGGAGTATTAAAACATTTCTCTTTGTTTTCTTCAAGCTCATTGAGTTCCTCTAAAATAGCTATTTTAAATTCTTTGAGCATTCTCTAATGCTAATTATTAGTGGGTCACTTTCTGGCATCTTATTTTGAGTATTAGGTGAAGTCATGGTTTCCTAAAAACTTTTTTTTAAAATATTTTTTAGTTATAGATGGACACAATATCTTTATTTTGTTTATTTTCTTAATGTGGTGCTGAGGTTCGAACCCAGCGCCCCACACATGTGAGGCAAGCACTCTGCCACTGAGCCACAATCCCAGCCCCTCCTAAAAACTTTCGATACTTGCTGGCATGCAGCATCTTTTGGGTACTGGGGGATTAGGTAGTTATTACAGACTTCCTGTTCTGCTTTTTTTGTGCCTGTTTTTCCAGAAATTCTAAGTAGGCTGCTTAATTTTCTCTCAGTCTGTAGTCACTTCCACTATTGTGGCACTGGATGGCTCTCAGGTTCAGATTTGCAGGGAGCCTGCTATTGATGTGTCGTCACTGTCTCAGTTCTAGAGGGTAATCCCAGTTCAAGTTTATCCCAAACAAACCGTTGGTGTGTTGTTCAAAAATAACCAGGAGAGTACCTAGAAAGAGTAGGCTGTCCCCACAAGCCTTTCCCTGAGGCTGGGATAGACCCACATGCCTCGTCATGTGGTCAGACACTATAGGGTTCTAGCCAGTTCTGGGCAGAGTCACCATAGATGGACCAGTTCCAGGGTCCTATGTTATACCTGTGGCCACCAATGCCACCAAGTTGTGTCACACCCTGAGTGTATTACCCACAAAGATCACCACAACACTGGGGTAGCACCAAACTCCACATTGACATGGACTGCTTATGGCTGAGGTGGATTTGTGTCCCAAGACTTCTGTACCCAGTCATAGATAATGCAAGCCAGAATAAAATTCTGATAGATTTGTGCCATGTATCTTCCCCTTGCTCTGGAGCTGTTCCAGAGGCTCTATCTGCAGACATCCCTAATGGGATAGGGGCCATTAGGATCAGTTTAGTGGTAGGATTCACAGGCCCAGCACTAAGTTCCAAGGGCAAAATCCTGTGCTTACTCTCTTGTCCTACCCCAACAAATGGGATTTTATACCACACTATCCTGTCTGAGGTTGGGATAGTGTTAATGAAGCACTCCTTGGCCACCTAGACTGACACTAAGTTGAATCAAGCCTGAATCCTACAACCACAAGAACCTACATAGTCTCAGGGATATACTGGGGCCCATATGGCAGCTGGCAGTGATGCAGGCAAAGCATAAGTTTGTCTCACTGGGGAACAGGTCTGTGCCTATTGCCAGGCCATTTCCAGAGCACCAACTACAAGCTCTGGCCTGACAATAGCTGTGCTGCCTAAGGTTGGAAGCAGGTAATGGAGATAGTCCCTTAGCTACCAAGGCTGTTGCTAAACTGGATGGGACCTGAATCTCATAGCTGAAGGGCCTGTACTCTCTGTGGAAGAGGGTGAATGTGCCCCTGGCCTGCTCCAAGCTTTGAAATGATGTAAGCAGAAACTTAAGTCTATCTTTCTGGCACTCTAACCTCTGCCTGATACAGGGGCTGGTCTGTGACCTCTTGCCTGAGTATGTGGCCTTCAGTTTCTGCTAGGCACCAGGCTCCAAGAAAAGCCCTGTGCTACCTTTTATGTTCTACTCCCTAAGAGGTAGAGTGTTGTTCCCTAATCTGCTGCCCCTGGAGGAGTCGTAGTGGAAGGAGCCAACCTCTTGGCCTAAGATTGTTCCAGTGTTTCAGTTGGTCACAGTCTGCAGTTATTAGCCTGGCCAGAGGGGTCCTGAGGCTTGGCCCACTGTTGGGTTTTACCATGGTAAGACTGGTATTGAGTTTCAAGTCTAAAGCCTAGACTTAATTCTGTCTACCTCTCCCAAGCAGAAGGCAGCTTTCCACATTGGGTTGTTTGCTGTCAGGGGAAGGATTGATGTGGGCAACTCTTTTCTCTTTCTGCCTTCTTCAGTACATCTTTTTATTCTGTTAAACTAAAAGCAGGCACTTGATTGATTTCCTTAGCTCCTGTAAAGGTCATTTGGTGTGTGAATAGTTTTTAACTTGGAATATCTATGGGGAGATGATCAGTTCAACATCCTACTTAGCCACCATCTTGCTCTGCCCTTGACACTATGTTTATATTTTCTAAAAATGCTATTTCTGTCAAAGATGTAACTGAAGTATTTATTGGTAAATATATATTATATATACGTATGTATTATATATACATATGTGTGTATATATATATAAAATTTCTGGAACATATTTTCTAATACTCCATCACAAAGGGTGGAGAAAAATGACTAAATTAACAATATTGGCAAAATGTTGATCATTGCTCAAGATGAATATGGTATTCTACTTTTGTATTATGTTTCAATTTTTCTATAATAAAAAGACTTTTTAAGCATTGTATATGCTATTTCTTATAATTAGAATGACCATCTGGAGACTTAATTTCCTAAGAAATGAGAATTAAGTCTGTGAAGTTAGTTTTCTCCTTATAATGGTTGATTCTTTCATCTTGGAATATACAGTCTTCCTCTCTACTGTGATGAGAACAATTTCAATTTTATTTGGTAACTATTTGGCTCACTCACAGATTCTCATTTTCATTCTTCTCTAAGTAAAAATACATATTTATGCTTTATAAATAAGCATATGTAGGCAGCCCTCACTGAGAAGGACTGTATAGTATGCGACTGTAAAACCCTGCAAAGAAATCTTAAACAATGTGAAAAATTACAATTGTTTACGATTTTTAGGTTTTTAGTTAAAATATTAAAAATCCTTCTATTGCAGTTATAACTGCATAGAAAATGACATGAATGGAAATTTTTTTAAGTGAAGCTTATATTTAGTAGCTACAATTTATCAAAACCCCCAAAGATTACAATGCTTTAATTTCTTTGTATTAAATTAAAAACCACTTCAATTTTCTCTGAAAGTGAAGGAGAAATGAATGAATCTAAAACCAGCCTAGGTTGAATCCTCTAACTAAACAATCATAGAGCAGCTGGAGATTGACATTTTCTTATCCAAACTTAATAAATATTTTCCTCATCAATGTTGCCAAGTTCTATGTCCTTTATATTTATTTCCACTTATTGTATGAAGTAAGCATCTTTTCTATGCCTTGGCAAATTGTCATACTTCTTTCAAAGTTTGGATCAGCTTCCATCATTTGTATTCTTTGTGTTTTCAACATCATGAAATATCTGAGAATTCCTTTTCTAAAACAACTTAGGTTTGAAGCATCTATGAATTCTATGCAGTTATTTAAAGATTCCCTATAGGCTTCCATAGACAGTGGAGACAGCATGATTTTTAGATCTTATAAAATTACTGTCAAAATATTGACAATGAGGTTTATCCCTCTAGACCAGTAGTTTTCAAAGATTTTAGCAATTTTAAGAGATGGTCTTCAGGCTCCCCACCCCCTGTCACCTCAGGCAAAATTATACTGAGAGCAAAACTATCCTAGAGTGAAGTGTGGATGGAAGACTCAATTCTATCCCCTGGGCTTCTCCTTCAGCTATTCTGGTGACCCCCAAACATCTCCAAGAACATAGTTTGCAGATATATGCACTCTTTAGTAGATCCAAACCCTGTGGTTGATAAAGGACAGTCATTAATCTACACATCATGATGCAGATCAAGTAGAATCAGGCATATGAGTTCTACCCAGTGTACTAACCCCTCTAGTTCATCCCAGAGTTGGCAGAATCATCTCATCCTTCTGTTTCTCTGTTGTAGACCACTAATGAGGAGCCAATGGTACTTTCCAATAATCCATGTAAACAGATACTTTAAATTGTTCCTGGCTCTCAGCACCCACTTTGAACGTAGCTTTGATTCCAACTCTCAAGCCCTGACCAGGAACAAACAACAGCACTAGGATCAAAAGTTATTGCATACTGTACACACACAGAATTTGTTTTGATATTTCTGTCTCTACATGCTTTTTGCTATTTTAGCTCCTCTTACAGACACAACCTTTATTCTACAAGTCTCTATCTCCTGAATTACTTTATTGCCCACTTACAGAATCAAAAACAGCTGCTAGAGAAAGTTCTTCCTTTCAGGAGCAGTAAGGTCTGGCTTTTGAGTTAGACCTCATTTAATGTTTTTCCCATGTCTTTTTGAGCATGGTTCCTTTATCCTCATCTGCCAGGGCAGCCAGAAGAGACAATGAAGGGAGCTTGGGACAAAGAAGAAAGCAGATTAGAAAGAAAGGAAGATATCCTCTTTTATAGCCTTCCATAATGCTTCTGTGTATGACAGGTAAGAAAAAGAGAAAGGAGAAAGGCAGACACTCAGGAACAGGAAAGAGAAAATGCTCTTGGAAATTTGAGGCAGTTACTGAGTTTTGGCTCTGTGTGTTTGTGTGTGTGTGTAATTCTTTCACTTTTCTAGGTGACCCTAGTTCCAAAAACAGATAGACCTCATACCTCCCATAAAATCTAAAATCCATTTGAGTTTTTCCATCAGAATTCAAGATATATATTTTAGAATGCTTGGTTACTAATAATTACCAGCTGATCATCCAGTCCAAAAAGTTGTTCCAGGTAAGTTTCAGATAATCTTCGAATATTTTGTTTCATCAATGGATCAATGCACATATCCCTTTAATAAAATCATAAAACAAGGTCAAAATTAATTTCATTTCATAGTACTTCTGTTAGGGAAAAGACAGATGAGGATGGTGGGGATACAAGGTTCAGAAAATAATTCTATAAAATGGGCCCACTGTGCTGATCCCCACATACTTTCTTTCCCAAGAAGCAATTTACCTGCAGCCCTGCCTGGCCTAAGTGGACAGGATATGTCACCTTCCTCAGCAAACTACATGTTAACTGCAGGAGAAATGCAGGCCCAAGATAATGTTGATGGGAGGAACCCAGGAGACATTTGGTACCAGATCCTGAAACTCTGGGAGATAAGACTAGTTCTTCCTAACCATAAAATCTGTAAGAATGTATGGTTAAGAATCCAATTAGAACCAGTCAACATGGGCCAAGATGACCTAGAGTTGCCATGGCAGTGGGTACCTAAAAGTCTAATGTCATCTTGCTGTCAGTCAAAAGTCAAGAGGTGGACCTGTGTGGAACTCTTTGAAAACTTTTCTGGGATCCCCAATAAAACTGGAGTGCAGGAGAAGCCCATTGTCCCTCTCCTCTGAGAAGACCTACCTTCTCCCTTAAGAGTGTCCCCTTTTCCTTTTTTGTATCCCTTCAATAAACTCATTCCTGTTACTCTGAGTAACACATCTAAAATCCTTCTGACTTGATCACAAGAATCAGGGTTTAAAAGGGGGGTCTTCACACTGCCTCAGTTTCTTGGAAGGCCCCAGCTCTGTAACAGCTCCATAATTAAATAAGTTTTTCTTGTGGGTGGAGAGGAAGGGAAGAGAGAGAAGAAACATTTCCCCTTGAGAGAAGCGATCAGAATTACCTGAAAATCTTCTTCATACTACCGCCCCAACATTTTGTTAAGACCCCAAGGAGAATGTGCCTGCCTTTCCTTATCTCCAACTTGAAATAATCATACTTATAATGAGAATATGCTGCATTTCTCAAGTTGAGAACCAGTGAACATATTATTCACCTCTAAGTCTGTGGGACCTAATAGCCTATAGAGGAATTTGTTAACTGAGATTAGACGCATTCGTTGGCAAGACCTTATTTTGATACTATACAATGAGTGTTTTGCCTTCAAAATAAAATATTTCCCAATCATAAGTCAAAACAATACTTACCAATGAAGACTTTCAAGACCATTTTCAATGATAGCCATGATCATTTCCTCTAAATATGTCAGTGGATCCTCAGGACATGTAACAAGTATACCACATAACAGTGCCTGTAGAAAAGGAAATAGAATCAATGTTTCTGAATTTACATGTGCTGACTCAGCAACAGATGGATATTTTTTCCCCAGACAATTAGAATGTCCAATTAATGTGACAGTTTTTAAATAAACATGCTTTTTCAATAATAAATGTTGGAGAGGAGATTGAGAAAAGAGAACACTTTTACACTGTTGGTGGGACTGTAAATCAGTACAACCACTATGGAAATCAGTATGGAGGTTCCTCAAAAGACTAGGAATGTAACCACCATATGACCCAATTATACCACTGTTGGTATTTATCCTAAAGAATTAAAGTCAGTCTACTATAGAAATACATGCATACCCATGTTTATAGCAGCACAATTCACAACAGCCAAACTATGGAATCAGCCTAGGTGTATTTCAATGGATAAATGGATAAAGAAAATGTGCTAGCAGAGCACAGTGGCACACACCTGTAATCCCAGTAGCTCAGGTGGCTGAGGCGGGAGGATTGCGAGTTCAAAGACAGCCTCAGCAATTAAGCAAGGCCCTAAGCAACTCAGCAAGATCCTGTCCCTAAATAATATATAAAAAGGGCTGGGGATGTTTCTCAGTGGTTACACACCCCTGGGTTCAATACCTGTACCAAAAAAAAAAAAAAAAAGGAAGAAAGAAAAAGAAAAAGGAAAGTCAGAGCTGTATGTTTTCTCTCAGGTGTAAAAGCTAGGTAGGAAAAGGAAAAAAAGTTGGAAGTTAGGAGAATCTCATGAAAATTGAAAAGAGACTGTTATGGAAATTGCACTCAGTAAGAGACCAAGCACCACTCTTAGAGTTGGAGAACTCAGGTTTATTTACATCAGCAGACCCAGATGAGCTAGTGCTCTGAAGTTCTGGGTCCCAAGCTGAGGTTACCTGATGGGGCTTTCATAGGAAATTTGACATCATTTTTTAACCATTACAACATTGGTGGGTTTGAATTCTTGGCCTATGTGACCAAAGACCATGCACAGGGAATTTACCATTAGTTCACAGGTATAATTGTACAATAAAACACAATAAAGACAATAAAACACTTGCAAGTGTGGCCTTCACCACAGGTGGCAGTAACTCAAGATAACTTGAGTTTACTTCCAAAAGAGCTATATTTTTAAGAACTAAGCCCATGAGATTATAGTTTAGACAGCAGTTAATTGGCCTAGCAATTAAATGATGTAGCTACATTCCTACAGTTTAGAAAGTTACAAAGCATAAGTCTTCTGTTGAATCTCTGGCCTTGAAAGTTGGGCACAGGGGTGTTCACATTTCAAGAAAGGGCAGTCCAACTCCTAGAGACAGCTATTTACAATCCAATAGGTAGGGACACAGGGTTAATTAGTTTCCCTGTAGAAAGGCTGACAGAGGAGCAAATGAACCATTTCCCCAGGAATTGGTTATTTATCGTAATGTTCTTATAATTTCATTTTATAATTAGGTCTAGTTTCTCCATCATGAGACCAGTGAAGTAAAGAAACCAGGGGGAGGGAAGAGGAGAGGGAAGGGAAAATACTGAGGAATGATAATGACCAAATTATATTGTTACAGTGTATGCACAGTAACAGTGAATCCCACCATTATGTATAATGCACCAATAAAAATATGGAATGAGTAAATAAATACACATTTTTTTTGCATACCCCTCTGCATTTATCCAGGGTTGATATTATTAGATATGGAAAATGAAAAAACCCCAGATAGTGTGACCTGGGAAAAGGAAGTGAAAAAGAAAGCCATACATTGACAGCTTTCATCTCTTTCAAGATAAATCCTTTTCAGATACTGTCCATTGGTGAGGAGGAAAGTGTTTTATCAAACCTAGAATGATAGTCTCCAAGAAACACTAATCTCTCCAAATAAATCCTCTCCAGATGCTGGCCACTGACCCCCAAACCAAAAACCCAAATTCCTGAGTTCCCAAACTTACACAATCACTAAATCATCTCTCAGTATAACCTATATAAGTCCAAACTCCTCCTTTGGCCAGTGGCTCATTTTCTACCATGAAATTGGGTCCATTCCCATGGATGTAATCCCATTCCTGAATAAAAGGCTGAGATGATCCATGAAGTTTGCGTCAGGCCTGGTCCTTTTGTGCTAACATATATTTTGCTAAAAACAAATCAAAATGCAATATACCTTGCCTCTTTCTAAAAATCCATCAGATTTGTCAATAGAGAGTCTGTACACCATTACATGAGGACTTAAGTTCTTTATATCAATAGCAGACAGTTTTTAAATATGAGGAAACCATGTTTTTGAAGTCAAAAATTTCCTCTGACCCAACTAACCATAAAAGTGATTAAGAAAATCCATATTGCTGGGCATGATAGAGCATACCCAGAAGGCTGAGGCAGGAGGATCACAAGTTCAAAGCCAGCCTCAGCAACAGTGAGGCGCTAAGCAACTCAGTGAGACCCTGTCTCTAAATGAAACACAAAATAGGGCTGGGGATGTGGCTCAGTGGTTGAGTGCCCCTGAGTTCAACCCAGTACCCCTGCCCAAAAAGGAAATCCGCATCAAAATCTACTGAGAATTGAACTCTTGAAATCATTAATATTTTATCATTTACAATATCCACAGAGTATACACTTCAGAAAAAATGTAGCATAGGTGGGAAACAAATGACTCACCAAGTCTAAAATAATGTTTAAAGAGCATTATGAAACTCAAAAAGCTGGGGCTGGGATTGTAGCTCAGTGGTAGAGCGCTTGCCTCGCATGCGTGAGGCCCTGGGTTCGATCCTCGGCACCACATACAAAGCAATGAGGTAAAGACATTGTGTCCATCTATAACTAAAAAAAATATTTAAAAAAAAAAAAAAGAAAAGAAACTCAAAAAGCTAAATTGTCTCATTTTCCTCTGGTTCCATAAAAGAAGTAACTTCTCATTAAAAATATTGATGAGAGACAGATCCAAAATGTTGGCCTAGACAGACACTGTGTTCCTAGTCTCTCCAGGACTCAGGATTAAAGTAGTGGAAATATTGTTTCTCTACAAGTTATTAGAGGATACCCAGCAGCTGCCTCCATGCAGGAATCCTAGTCGCATGCCCGTACAGGTCACCAGGCCCCAGTGTTTGCATAGGACCGATGGCCCATGCAGGACCTGCCCCTGCGCCCACACACCACACAGGATCTCAGATTGCCCACCCACGCAGGACCCCCAGCTCCCGCTCAGGACCCCTGGCTGCTGCTCCTGGCTGCTGCTCCTGTGTGGACCTCCATCGACCATCATGGAACTCCCCTGTTCACCTACACCTGCAGACACTGAACAGGATATAGAGTCAATCTTCTACTACTTCCGTACAGCACGCCACAGAGCTGCATCTCCAAACACATTGCCCAACACCACCGCCTGGCCCAGCCCTACACCCTATCTCTGAAAACAGACACCTCCATTTTGGGACTCCTTCATCACCATCTTGGACCTGAGTGGAGAGATACCAGTAATCAACAGACAACCCCACCTACTGGATGAGAAGGGAAGCAATCCTTTTTATTTACCTTGAGACTTTTTCCCCCCTCTCTTATCTCTCCTTTTTATCTTCTTTTCTTCCTCTCTTTTTCTTCTTTTCTCTCTCTCATTCTTTCCCCACACTCACAAACCCAACATTTGTGAAACCAAGTATTTTTTATGCATTAGACTACTGAAGACTGGGATACCTGATTAGTATATTACAGTTGTGTTATATAGTCTCATATCTCCTATTTTTACATATTTTACTTTTCTTAATTTTTATATTTCCTTGTTTGTTGTACTCCATTTTCTTCCTACTAACTTGTCTTCCCCAAATCTCTTTCTCTCTTTTCTACTATTAGCCAACTTCTTTTGGATTCCTCCTTCATGCTTTCTAGAATCTAATAACTCTAAATCTTCACTTCCTACCTCCCTAACATCTCATCCTACACCCCACCCTTGGTTCTCTTTAGTCCACCAGCAAAAACTGTAGACCCCTTTGCAAACCTGTTGTTTATATAGTAGATACTAATTGAACTCATAATTTCTGTATATTGTGACAAAGCCGTAAATGTCCTATTAGGAGCTACTTGGCCTAAAATTATATATTGTTTGTATTGAGATCTGTTAATATTGGTTCCCCCCTTAAAGGAGAGGTATTGAAAAACTGTAGGGGATCTATAAGCCTATAGGCTAAAGAATGTGGACTGACCATGCATGTGCAGAGGGGGAGACCAACCAAGTGCTCTGCTGCAGTCCCCCATCTACCAACTGGTGGCAGTCCCTGACTACTTCCATCTAGACACAATAGCCAGAACCAGGAAGATCATCCCTGATATCCCTGCAGTCCTTGTTATACCAGAGTTGAAGTATTGGTAACTGACAGGGACACTACAAGATTATATTAATACCTCAGGTCAGCATTGCTAGAAAAAAAGACACTTGAACAACATGAAAAAACAAGCAAAGAAAATGCCCCAAATAAACCAAGATGCTATAATAATAGAATCCACTGACAGCACAGTAGATGAAAAGTCAGAGAAAGAGTTCAAAACATACATAATTAAAATGATCTGTGAAGCAGAGAATAATATGAGAGAGCAATTACAGGCAACAATTGCTCAATCCCATAAAGAGATTAGAGAGCAAATACAGGCAACAATTGATCACTCCAACAAAGAGATAAGAGAGAAAATACAGGGAGCAAAAAATTACTTCAAGAAAGAGATAGAGACATTTAAAAAAAAAAAAAAGCAGAAATCCTTGAAATGAAGAAATAAACCAAATAAAAAATTCAATAGAAAGCATCACTAACAGACTAGATAACTTGGAAGATAGAACCTCAGACAATTATGACAAAATATATAATCTTGAAAATAAAGTTGACCACACAATGAAGGTAAGAAACCATGAACAAAACATCCAAGAATTATGGGATAGCATCAAAAGACCAAACTTAAGAATTATTGGGATAGAGGAAGGCACAAAGATACAAACCAAAGGAATGCACAATCTCTTCAATGAAATAGTATCAGAAAATTTCCAAAACATGAAGAATGAATTGGAAAATCACATACAAGAGGCTTACAAGACACCAAATGTACAAAACTACAACAGATCCACACCAAGCCACATTATAATGAAAATGCCTAACATACGGAATAAGGATAGAATTTTAAAAGCTTCAAGAAAGAAGGTACAGATTACATACAGAGGGAAACCAATTTGGATTTCAGAAGATTTCTCAATCCAGACCCTTAAAGCCAGGAGATGCTGGAACAACATATACCAAGGTCTAAAGAAAATGGGTGCTAGCCAGGCATGGTGGTGCAAGCCTGTAATCCCAGCACTTTGGGAGGCTAAAACAGGAGAATCATGAGTTCAAAGCCAGCCTCAGCAATGATGAGGTGCTAAGCAACTCAGTGAGACCCTGTCTGTACATAAAACACAAAATAGGGTTGGGGACATGGCTCAGTGGTCAAGTGCCCCTGAGTTCAATCTCCAGTACCAAAAAAAGAAAAAAAAGAGAAAGAAAATGGGTGCCAACCAAGAATCTTATATCCAACAAAATTAAGCTTACAATTTGATGATGAAATAAAAAATTTCCATGATAAACAAAAGTTAAAAGAATTTACAACGAGAAAGCCTGCACGAGAAAACATTCTTGGCAAAATATTTTATTAGCCGGGTGCAGTGGTGCACGCCTGTAATCCCAGTACTTTGGGAGGCTGAGACAGGAGAATCATGAGTTCAAGCCAGCCTCAGCAACATCCTGTCTCTACATAAAACACAAATAGGGCTAGGGATGTGGCTCAGTGGTCGAGTACCCCTGAGTTCAATCCTCGGTACCAAAAAAAAAAATTCATGAGGAGAAAATGAAAAACAACAATGATAATCGGCAAAGGGAGGGACTACACTAAAGGAAAAGCCAATCGAAGGAGAAACCAAGTCAAGTTAAAAACCAAAAGTAAACCAAATGAGTGGAAATACAAACTATATTTCAATAATAACCCTGAATGTTAATAGCCTAAACTCATCAATCAAAAGACATAGACTGGCAGATTGGACTTCAAAAAAGACCCAACAATATGTTGTCTTCAAGAGACTCATCTCATAAAAAAAGACATCCACAGACTGAAGGTGAAAGGATGGGAAAAAATGTATCACTCAAATGGACCATGCAAACAAGCAGGGGCATCCATTCTCATATCAGATAAAAGAGACTTCAAACCAAAAATAGTCAGAAGGGATAAAGAAGGACATTTCATACTGTTTAAGGGAACCATATATCAAGAAGACATAACAAGCCAGGCACGGTGGCGCAAGCCTGTAATCCCAGCACTTAGGGAGGCTGAGACAGGAGAATTGCGAGTTCAAAGCCAGCCTCAGCAACGGCGAGGTGCTAAGCAACTCAGTGAGACCCTGTCTCTACATAAAACACAAAATAGGGCTGGGGATGTGGCTCAGTGGTCGAGTGCCCCTGAGTTCAATCTCCAGTACCAAAAAAAAAGACATAACAATCATAAATATCTATGCCCCAAACAATGAAGCATCCACATATATCAAAGAAATCCTTCTCAATTTTGAGAACCAAATAGATGACAATATAATATTACCATGTGACTTTAACACCCCTCTCTCACCACTAGACAGATCTTCCAAATAAAAACTAAACAAAGAAACCATAGAACTCAACAATACAATAAATAATTTAGAATTAATAGACATCTACCGAATGTTTCATCCATCAACAAGTGAATACACTTTTTTCTCAGCAGTACATGGATCCTTCTCTAAAATAGATCATATGTTATGCCACAAAGCAACTCTTAGAAAATACAAAAAAAATAGAGATACTATCCTGCATTCTATAAGACCATAATAGATTGAAATTAGAAACCTAGAGACTAAACAATACACACTATTGAATGATGCATGGATAACTGAAGACATCAAGGAGGAAATAAAAAAATTCTTACAGGTAAATGAGAACTCTGATACAACATATCAAAAACTCTGGGACACTATGAAGGCTGTGTTAAGAGGAAAGTTCATTGCACTGAGCTCATTCATTAAAAGAAGAAAAAGTTAACAAATAAACAACCTGACATTAGATCTCAAAACTCTAGAAAAAAGAAGAACAAATCAACACCAAAAGAAGTAGAAGACAGGAAATAATTAAAGTTAGGGCTGAAATCAATGAAATTGAAACAAAGGAAACAATTCAAAAAATTGACACAACAAAGAGCTGGTTTTTTGAAAAAATAAAATTGATAAACACTTGGCTACCCTAATGAAAAGAAGGAGAGAGAAAACTCAAATTACTAAAATTTGCGATGAAAAGGGAAATATCACGACAGACTCTATTGAATACAGAAGATAATTATAAACTATTTTGAAAATATATACTCCAGTAAAATAGAAAATCCTGAAGACACCAACAAATTTCTAGGGGAATATAATCTGCCCAAACTGAATCAGGAGGATATACACAACTTAAACAGATCAATTTCAAGCAAGGAAATAGACGATGCCATCGAGAACCTGCCAACCAAGAAAAGCCCAGGACTGGATGGATTCTCAGGTGAGTTCTACAAGACCTTCAAAGAAGAATTAATAACAATGCTTCTCAAATTACTCCATAAAATAGAAAAGGAAGGAACCCTTCCAAACTCATTGTATGAGGCTAGTATCACCCTGATTCTAAAACCAGACAAAGACACATCAAAGAAAGAAAACCTCAGACCCATATCCCTGATGAACACTGACGCAAAAATTCTCAATAAAATTCTGGCAAATCGAATACAAAAACACATCAAAAAGATAGTGCACCACGATCAAGTGGGTTCATTCTAGGTATGCAAGGTTGGTTCGATACACGGAAATCAATAAACGTAATTCATCACACCAATAGACTTAAAGTCAAGAATCATATGATTATCTCTATAGATGCTGAGAAAGCATTTGACAAAGTTCAGCACCTCTTCATATTCAAAACACTAGAAAAATTAGGGATAGTAGGAACATACCTCAACATTGTAAAAGCTATCTATGCAAAACCAAAAGCCAATATCATCCTCAATGGGGAAAAATTAGAAGATTTCCCCCTAAAAACAGGAACAAGACAGGGATGTCCTCTTTCACCACTTCTATTCAACATAGTCCTTGAAACTCTAGCCAAAGCAGTTAGACAGACAGAAAAAATTAAAGAGATAAGAATAGGAAAAGAAGAACTCAAACTATCATTATTTGCCAATGACAAGATTCTACACCTAGAGGATCCAAAAAATTCCACCAGAAAATACTTAGAATTAATAAATGAATTCAGCAAAGTAGCAGAATATAAAATCAATACCCATAAATCAAATGCACTTCTATACATCAGTGATGAATCCTCTGAAAGAGAAATTAGGAAAACTACTCCATTCACAGTAGCCCTTCAAAAAGTGAAATACTTGGGAATCAATTTAACAAAAGAGGTGAAAGACTCTACAATGAAAACTATAGGACACTAAAGAAAGAAATTGAAGATGATCTTAGAAGATGGAAAGATCTCCCATGCTCTTGGATAGGCAGAATCAATATCGTCAAAATGGCCATACTACCCAAAGCTTCATACAGATTCAATATGACTCCAATTAAAATCCCAACATCAATCTTTATAGAAATAGAAAAAGCAATCATGAAATTCATTTGGAAAAATAGAAAACCCAGAATAGCCAAAACAATCCTTAGCAATAAGAGCAAAGCAGGAGGCATCACAATACCAGAACTTAAACTATACTACAAAGCATTGGTAACAAAAACGGCATGGTATTGGCACCAAAATAGACACATAGATCAATGGTATAGAATAGTAGACACAGAGACAAACCCACATAAATACAGTTATCTCATACTAGACAAAGGTGTCAAAAATATACACTGGAGAAAAGATAGCCTCTTCAACAAATGGTGCTAGAAAAACTGAAAATCCATATGAAGCAAAATGAAGCTAAATCCCTATCTCTCATCATGCACAAAACTCCACTCAAAGTGGATCAAGGATCTAGGAATTAGATCAGAGACACTGTGCCTAATTGAGGAGAAAGTAGGCCCAAATCTTCATCATGTCAGTTTAGGCCCTGACTTCCTTAACAAGACTCCTAAGGTGCAAGAAATAAAAGCAAGAATCAATAAATGGGAGGGATTCAAACTAAAAAGCTTCTTCTCAGCAAAAGAAACAAACAGACAGCCTACATTCAGGGAACAAATTTTTGCCACACACACATCAGATAGAGCACTGATCTCCAGGATTATAAAGAACTCAAAAAACTTAACCCCAGAAAAACAAACAACTCAATCAAAAAATGGGCCAAGGAGCTGAACAAACACTTCTCAGAAGAAATTATACAATCAATCAACAAATTTATGAAAAAAGTATTCAACATCTCTAGTCATTAGAAAAATGCAAATCAAAACTACTCTAAGATTTCATCTCACGCCAGTCAGAATGGTAGTTATCAAGAATACAGACAACAAGTGTTGGCAAGGATGTGGAGGAAAAGGCACACTCATACATTGCTGGTGGGACTGCAAATTGGTGCAACCAATCTGGAAAGCAGTATGGTGATTCTTCAGAAAACTTGGAATGGAACCACCATTTGACCCAGACATCCCACTCCTTGATCTATACCCAAAGGATTTAAAAACAGCATATTACTGTAATGGAGCCACTTCAATGTTTATAGCAGCTGAATTCACAATAGCTAAACTGTGGAACCAACCTAGATGTCCTTCAATAGATAATGGATAAAGAAACTGTGGTATATACACACAATGGAATATTACTCAGCATTAAAAGAGAATAAAATGATGGCATTTGCAGGTAAATAGATGGAGTTGGAGAACATCATGCTAAGTGAAGTAAGCCAATCCCAAAAAACCAAAGGCCAAATGTTATCTCTGATAAGTGGATGCTGATCCATAATGGGGGAGGGGGCATGGGAAGAATGGAGAAACTTTGGTCAAAGGGGAGAGGAGGGAAGGGATGGGACATAAGGGCAGGAAAGATGGTGGAATGCAATGGACAAGAATGCCCTTGGTTCATGTATGACTGCACATATGGTGTAACTCTATATTGTGTATAAACAGAAAAATGAAAAGTTGTGCTCCATTTGTGTACAATGATCGAAATCCATTCTGTTGTCATGTAAACCTAATTAGAGTAAAAAAATATTTAAAAAAATTTTGATGAGACATGCAGAAGTACTGTGGATTCTCCATTTGAGACAAAGAAGGTCTACAGCACACAGCCCACAGAAACCACCTGGAAATTTCCTTAGACATTCATCTTTTCCTTCTTGGCTCTCTGTCTCCAGTGGGATCTACCATGTGTTGGGGGGGGAGTGTACCTTTGGCTCTTCTCCCAAGTAGGATCTACTCCTCCTGGCTTTTTTTCTGCTTATTTTATTTCAGGAACAAATAATCCCATCCCTTAAACTATTCAGAGCTCAATAGGCCAAGCAGACCTAAGCCTGGGGGCTTATCAGTTCTCAAGAGAGAGAAGGTAGGGAAGGAAGCAAAGGGAAGGGAAAGAGGAAGGAAGGAAGGCAAAGAAGGTAATTTCTCCTAATTTTACCCTGTATAATACAATCTTTCCCTTTGCAATAGCTTTATGTGCCCCTTTTAGTGTTCAGCCTGTAGTCTGGGAATCTACTCCTTAGGACAACAGCTAAATGTCTTAGACATTGGATCCCTCTCCTTCTGCAGCTCTGCCTCCTGACCTACTTGCATCCCAGCTGCTCACAGGTAACATTCAGCCCTCTGCAGACTGATTTTCTTTTCCCACAATTCAGGATATTATGATTATACAGAGGTCAGTGGTTCTAACCTCAATGGTGAGCTGGGTTTTGTAAAGGTGTCTATTACCTAAATGACAGCAAGGGTGGGTCCTACATGGGACCTAATAGGACTGAACTCTTCTAACAGCTCCCTAAATAGGCCTAATGAAAAGCCTATCAGCTCTGTGGCACTTGAGTGTCTGGGTCTCCAGTGCATTGAGTTTCTTCACTTCCCACTCTATGTCCCCTCCTCCATCTTATTCTGATGCCCTAAGGACACCTACATCAGAATCACCTGGGGAGCAAACTGTTCCCTGAAGATGGGGCCTAGAAATCTGTATTTTAATAGAATTCCTATGCACATGAAAGTGTGAGAACTAGTGCCTTAATGCAGTTTAACTTTCTGAATTTAAATTTCTGAATTTTTAAGAAAACTGTAGTCTAGTTAGTGAATATTAGAAATAGCCTATTTCTTTATATTTCCAACCTGCCCAAATCAGAAAACAACTGTTCCAAAAAGTTATCTTGCAGAAGTCAATTTGAGAAGATAAGTCTCTGAAATGTTCGTGAAAATATACCGAACAGCAGTTGAAATATTCACTTTTTGCATAAAAAATGTCACTGCTTATCTATTTCCATTGGATAAAATACTACATCATGGGGTTTAATTTATTTATGAATGAACAGTTCGTATTAATCAATAGCTTTTTTCTGCTGCATGAAAATAAAACTCATAAAACAATTTAGTCTTTATTATAAGTAGAAGCAAGATATCCAAACAATCTCACAAGATGAATGTGTTACTCAGAAACATTAAGCCTTTACTGTTAGCTAGCCTTCTCAGTAAAAAACAAACACAGTCAAGAACAAAACTATCACAAATGGCTTTCTCAAGCTTGTAAATTTACAAAACAATTATGCAATCTTCCACTTTCTTTTGTTTCTGCTTCTCTAATCTCCGTCGCCAATATTTCTTAAATATTCTGAAAAAATATTCTAGGTACTGAGGACAAAGATGGGTTTATCTAGAACAGTTGCTTTCACTCCTTTCCACTACTTCCTCTTTCAAGGAGCAAGTCAAAGCATTCCACTGGATTTAAATCCTAGGTCTGAGCCAGCATGCCTGCACTCTCAACAACTCAGGAGGCTGAGACAGGAGGATTGCAAGTTCAAGGCCAGCCTAAGACACTTCATGAGACTCTGTCTCAAAATTTTTAAAAATTTGAAAAAATTAATCATTCAATCCTTGGTCTGAAATTTTCTAGTATTTCTCATGACAGATTCTCTCTGTTCCTGTTTTCTTTATTAAAATGGGAAGGTACATATGTTATAGGGCTATCACAAGGATTAAATGAATAAATATATGTAAACTGCTTTGAATAATGTCTAGAACAAAATAGGGATTCAATAGGTAATGATAGTAAGCCATTATTAATTTTAACCATTCCATGGGTAATTGCCTTCATTGGGAAAAAAAATACTTGGAGAAACAAAAAATAAATTTTTAAAAATTTGCTTTATACTACTCAAAGTTCAGTGTGATGACACAGAGAAAGACTGACTGACTGTTTCTTTGTTTGTTTGTTTGGTACCGGGGATTGAACTCAGGGGCACTTGACCACATCCCCAGGCCTATTTTGTGTTTTATGTAGAGACAGGATCTCACTGAGTTGCTTAGCGCCCTGCCATTGCTGAGGTTGGCTTTGAACTTGCAATTCTCCTGTCTCAGCCTCCCAAAGTGCTGGGATTACAGGTGTGTGCCACCGTGCCTGGCTCTGACTGACTTTTTATACCAAGCCTAATGGAAGAAGTTAGAGAAAATGAATTTAGGGGAAAATGGCTAAGGAAAGAGAACTTGATAACAACAATATTTCAAATATAAACAGCAAGATAGTTACTGTCTACTGTAACTGAGTGGGAACACCACAGACGTAAGACATTTAAAAGAGCAAGTTGTACTTATCTTGTTAGATATTCAAATGTATGGTGAAATATGTAAGGGCCTAAATAGTGAAATAAAAGTAATTTCTCTAAGAGTACAGAGCTAAAAGTACTGTCCTCAGCAGTTGGAGAGAAAATTCCAAGTGGCAAAGAGGGGCAAGGACATGCAGGTGGGGAAAGAGGAAAAGCCAAGCCTGAGAGTAGAAATCAATTAGCTTATAATAAGGGATGAATGAAAGATGGCCAGAGATGAGGCCATTCTGCAAAGAAGCTGGAACATATATCGTGGCCTGGGACTGTGCCCCACTCCAGACCTGGCTGGTTATTGTTTTGGTCCATTTTCTCCTGCAATAACAAAATTCCATAGACTGGGTAATTTATAAAGAAAGGAAGTTCATTTGGGGTCACAATTCTGAAGGCTGGGAAATCCAGGAACATGGTGATGGACTTTTTGCTGCTTCATAACATGGCAAAGGCAAGAGAGAGCCAAGGAAGCTGAACCTGATTTTGTAATAATCTGCTGCTGTGAGAACTCATTTCTGTGAGAAAAGCATTAATCCATTCTTTTTTTAAAAAATATTTTTCTTAGTTGTAGATGAACACAATATCTCCATTGATTTTATGTGGTGCCGAGGATCAAACCCAGTGCCTCAAACATGCGACGTAAGCGCTCAACCGCTGAGCCACAACCCCAGCTCAATTAATCCATTCTTGAAGTTGATGCCTCCAAGAACTAATTACCTTTTTAAAGGTCTCCTACCTCTCCATACTATTGCACTGGGGAGCAAGGTTCCAACACTTAAACTTTTGGTGATCATGTTCAAACCACAGCAGTCACTCATGAGCAAATCTCGCCAAGATCAATTACATGGCCAAAGGTCACAAATGGCCACATATTGGAGAGCACCAGTATACTCTGCTTTCAACATCCTATTAGGGATGCCCTTGGCTTTTACAGGGGATATTTTTGCTTTTTGGATCTCACAGATGAGGCAAAAAAGAATCAAATGATTCAGAGAGCCAGGTTTTAAAACTATAAACCTAGGGCTTCACCTTGCCCATACTGTGTACTTACACAAAACTGTGTACATATAAATCTTCCTCTAGAACTTGGGGTGAGGTGGGGAGATTCACTGTATCTAGAAATATTATGTTCATATACAAACTCAGAAATATATTCTTCTTTTAAACAGAAAAATCAACATACAATTTTGTGCAATTTTTAAGAAATTCGTAAGAAATCAGAGTTCTTTTAAAAATGCAATGTCAGAATCACAGTTACAGAAACCCCTTTACTTACAAACAGGTTTAAGTTCCTAAATGCTTTTCAAAGTCCCTTCTACCACACACACCACTCCCCATCCCCTGAAACAAGCCAAAATTATATCTTGCAAATGATTGCCACCCCCATCTGGGGTGAAGATGGAATTGACATGCTATTAGTTTGAGGAAAGTCTTAACTTACATTTATGGTAGTCAAATAAAAGCTTGAAGCTGGGTGCAGTGGCTCGAGCCTGTAATCCCAGCACTTAGGGAGGCTGAGACAGGAAAATCACGAGTTCAAAGCCAGCCTCAGCAAGGGTGAGGCACTAAGCAACTCAGTGAGACCCTATCTCTACATAAAACACAAAATAGGGGCTGGGGATGTGGCTCAGTGGTCGAGTGCCCCTGAGTTCAATCTCTAGTACCAATCAATCAATCAATCAATCAATCAATGCTTGAAAATAAAGGGGTGTCAACAAATAGATGGTGCTGGGGCTGGGATTGTAGCTCAGTGGTAGAGCGCTTGTCTAGCATGTATGAGGCACTGGATTCAATGCTCAGCACCACATAAAAATATAAAATAAAATAAAGCTAGTGTGTCTATCTATAACTAAAAATATAGAAAACAGAGGGTGCTAATATTATTTCTATTTTATAAACTCTATAAATGAAAGTGTTAGGAAAATTATTGCAAGAGACTAGTGGGCTTCAGTCATACAGAAGGAAGCTCAGGGAGTAGAAGACACTACTTCTACTAGTAGAGTAGTGAGGCCAGACTAGAGGGTTTTAAGGTAGAATGGACAGGTAAGGAATGGTAGCTTCTGTAAAGTGAGAGCCACACAATGGTTCAGCTACCTGACAGACAGTGTCTGCCCAACGGGGAGGTAGTCCCAGGCAACTAATCCCTAGATAAAACATTATTGCTAGAGAAAGAATGAATCACACACTCTTTGTTTACTGTCCTGTAGATTTGTTTCAGGAACTGCATCTGTGAACTAAAGAAAGTCCTCCAAAGAACCCACAACTTTCTCACCTCAAGGTCCAGTTAAATGAGTTAGTATAACCAGCTTCTCCCCTTCTAAATTTGCAGCATAGTCCCTTACTACATAGTAATTCCTGATTCTTACATCTCTGACAAATATTTACTTTTTTAAAAAAATGGATTCTCATTATGTTGCCCAATCTGGCCTTCTGCCTCAGCCTTTCTAGTATACCACCTCCCTAATATACCAGCTTTTGCATCTCTGACAAATATGTCATTAGGTCATTTTTTAAATTCTTGGTAATGGAGCATTTGTGATTAGAAATAAATGCACTATTTTTATTTATTTATTTTGGGGGGGGGTACTAGAGATTGAACTCAGGGCACTCGACCAACTGAGCCACATCCCCAGCCCTATTTTGTGTTTTATTTAGAGACAGGGTCTCACTGTGTTGCTTAGTGCCTCACCATTGCTGAGGCTGGCTTTAAACTGGTGAGTCTCCTGTCTCAGCCTCCCAAAGTGCTGGGATTACAGGTATATGCCACCACATCCAGTTTAAATGCACTAGTTTTTGTTTGTTTGTTTGTTTGTTTAGTCATACATGGACACAACACCTTTATTTTATTTTTTTTTCATGTGGTGCTGAGGATCGAACCCAGCGTCTCATATGTGCAAGGCAAGTGCTCTGCCACTGAGCCATAATCCCAGCCCTTAAATGCACTATTTTTAAAAATACAGATTGACAACTTAATCTTGAAAGAAATACACCATAAAAACTTTTATAAAATTATGAAAGAAGTCATTTTTTAAAAAATCATGATTTGTAGCTTAAGTCCACCCTCTGCTGGGCAGATCTAGTTTTGCAAACTCTTTTCATCTCTCTTAGACATTGAACAGAAATCTGAGCTCACAAATTAAAGAGCACTTTCTTCATCTTAATCTCTACCTATACTTGTTTAGGAATTTTGTAGATACTATATCCACCATATCTAGCTCATCTTCTGTCTCTATGGGGCAGATATTATTTGGAGACAGAGTGATTATTTCCACCTAGTAGAAAATTGAGGGGTAAAACACAGAATTCTAAGTATATTTTGATGATCTACCATCTGAAAGTCTACCAATAGGGCATCATTGTGTGGGCTCCTATCTAAATTATTCCTTGAAAATCCAATTGCCTTTAGAATCTCCAAAAATAAAGGAGCAATATTAAAATAATTCCCATAGTAGTGCAAAGAGAACTCAACACTCTGGAGGGACATATGATTAATATAGTAATGATGAGGGATCAGAAAGCAATGTAGGTATTCCATTTTCCTTTAATTCTCTCTAGATGTAGACCCTGAATATCTACATTAGAAATTTTTTAAAACTTGAGATTTCTAAAATCTACTTTTCCTGAATCATAAAATAATTTACAGAGTAAATATTTTATTGCCCAAATTCCCAAGGATCTGATCATTTACTCATTTATTTCAAATATTAACATTTAAAAACCCTTGGTTCCAAGGTCAAAAAAAGTCTTCCTATGTTTATATCATGTTTATATTATGTTTATATATGTTTATTATTCTTTCTATGTTTATATCACCTGTATAGATAACAGATCCAGATGGCAAGAAAGTTATTAAAAACTGATGGTCTATGATGGAAAAGACTAGCTTGCTGCAAAGCCAAGGGCATAAACCATAAGAAAAAGAGATTATTCCCTGACAGAATCATGATTATTGACCACAGTAGTTTCAAATTCATGTTCTAAATCAGAAAAAAATAATCTTTATGAAAAAAGTTCATGTAGAGCTGGCACTGTGGCTCAGTGGTACAGTGCTTGCCTAGCATGTGTGAGGCCCTGGGTTCAATTCTCAGCACCACATATAAATAAATAAATGTCCTTTGACAATTAAAAAAATAAAGGGGGGAGGAGGTTTTCATGTATATCTCAATTCTATTCCATTGGTTTACATATATGTTTTTATGCCCATACCATTCCATTTTGGCTACAATAGCTCTGTAGTATAATTTGAGGTCCAGTATTGTGATGCCTCCAGTATCACTCTTCTTGCTCAGGATAGTTTTGGCTATTCAGGGTCTTTTATTCTGCCAAATGAATTTTAGGACCGTTTTTCTAGTTCTGTGAAGAATTTCACTGGTATTTTGATGGCATTGAATCCATATATGCTTTTTAAAAATTTATTTATTTTTATTTGTTCTATTTAGGCTTACATGTTAACAGAGTGCAATTTGATTCATTGTACATAGATAGAGGATAACATATCAATCCTCTAGTTGTAAGTTGTATAGAATCACAACACATATGCAGTCATACATAAAGTTAGGGCTATGATGACCATCAGATTCCACCACCTTTACTGTCCCCATGCCCCCTCCCCTCTTACAATCCTGTGAACAGAGATCCACCATTGTTCCGATGTCGTTCCCCACATTATGGATCAGCATCCACTTATCAACGAGTACATTCGGCATTTGGTTTTCTGAGATTGGCTTACTTCACTTAGCATGATATTCTTCAACTCCATCCATTTACCTGCAAATGCCATAATATTATTCTCTTTTATTGCTGAGTAATATTCCCTTGTGTATATATATACCACAGTTTCTTTATCCAGTCATCTATCGAAGGGCATCTAGGTTGGTTCTACAGTTTAGCTATTGTGAATTGAGCTGCTATAAACATTGAAGTGGCTGCATCACTGTAGTATGCTGTTTTTAAGTCTTCTGGGTATAGACCAAGGAGTGGGATAGCAGGCTCAAACAGTGGTTCCATTCCAAGTTTTCTAAGTAATCTCCATACTGCTTTCCAGATTGGTTGTACCAATTTTCAGTTCCACCAGCAATGTATGAGCGTGCCTTTTTCCCCACAACCTCACCAACACTTACTGTTATTTGTATTCTTGATAGTTGCCATTTCCAGGTGATGGAATAGTTTCTGTTTTTTTAATCTGTCATTGGTTTGTAATTTTATTCCATTGTGGTCAGGTAGGATGCAGGGTAGAATCTCTATTTTTTTGTATTTGCTAAGACTGGCTTTGTGACATAACATATGATCTATTTTGGAGAAGGATCCATGTGCTGCTGAGAAAAAAGTGTATTCGCTCGTTGATGGATGGAACACTCCATATATGTCTGTTAAGTCTAAATTATTGATAGTCTCATTGAGATCTATGGTTTCTGTATTAAGTTTTTGTGTGGAAGATCTATCCAATGGTGAGAGAGCTGTGTTAAAGTCTCCAAGTATTATTGTGTTGTGGTCTATTTGATTCTTGTGTTTAGAAGGATTTGTTTGATACGTAGAAGCCCCATTATTTGGGGCATAAATACTTATGATTGTTATGTCTTGTTGATGTATGATTCCCTTAAGAAGTATGAAATGGCCTTCTTTATCTCTTTTCACCATCTTTGGTTTGAAGTCCACTTTATTTGAAATGAGGATGGAAACTCCTGCTTGTTTGCGGGGTCCATGTGAGTGATATGTTTTTCCCCACCCTTTCACTTTTAGTGTGTGGATGTCTTTTCCTGTGAGATGAGTCTCTTGCAGACAGCATATTGTTAGGTCTTTTTTTTGATCCAGTCTGTCAGTCTATGTCTTTTAATTGGTGCATTTAGGCCATTTACATTCAGGGTTATTATTGAAATATGATTTGTAATTCCGGTCATTTTGGTTTGTTTTTGGTTTTTACCTTGAGTTGTTTTCTCTTTTGAATGGTCTTTCCTGTAGTGTAGTTCCTCTCTTTGTAAATTTTCATTGTTGGTTATCATTTCCTCCTCATGGAATATTTTGTCAAGAATGCTGTGTAGTGCAGGCTTTCTTGCGGTAAATTCTTTTAACTTTTGTTTATCATGGAAGGTTTTTATTTTGTCTTCAAATCTGAAGGTCAATTTTGCTGGATATAGGATTCTTGGTTGGCATCCATTGTCTTTCAGGGCCCGGAATATGTTATTCCATGATCTCCTGGCTTTTAGGGTCTGGGTTGAAAAATCTGCTGAGATACGAATTGGTGTCCCCTTATATATAATCTGGTTCCTCTCTCTTGTGGTCTTTAAAATTCTATCCTTATTCTGTATGTTGGGTATTTTCATTATAATGTGCCTTGGTGTAGATCTGTTGAAATTTTGTACATTTGGTGTCCTGTAAGCCTCTTGTATTAGATTTTCCACTTCATTTTTCATACTTGGGAAATTTTCTGATATTATGTCATTGAAGAGATTGTGCATTCCTTTGGTTTGAAATTCTGTGCCTTCTTCTATAAATCTTAGATTTGGTCTTTTGATGCTGTCCCATATTTCTTGTATGTTCTGTTCATGATTTTTTACCATCTTCACTGTATGGTCAAATTTATTTTCAAATTGTATATCTTATCTTGATTATCCAAGGTTCTGTCTTCCAGATGATCTAGTCTGCTAGTGATGCTTTCTGTTGAGTTTTTTATTTGGCTTATTGTTTCCTTCATTTCAAGAATTTCTGATTTTTTTTTTCACAATCTCTAGCTCTTTCCTAAAGTAATCTTTTGCTAATTGTAATTGCTCTCTTATCTCTTTGCTAGAATGATCGATGGTTGCCTTTATTTGCTCTCCTATTTCTTTGTTGGATTGATCAATTTTTGCCTGTAATTATTCACTTATGTCATTCTTTAGTTCACTGATCATTTTAATTATGTACATTCTGAATTCTTTCTTTGACATTTCATCAACTGTGCTGTCAAAGGATTCTGTTACAGTGGTATCGAGGTTTATTTGGGGCACTTTCTTCCCTTGTTTTTTCATGTTGATTGTGTATCTTCCTTTCTTGAAATACCAATCTGAGGTATTGCGGTTTCTATCCTATAATCTTGTATTGACACTCCAGATTACCTGTGCCTCACCTTGGAGCTACTTTTGTTCTCCCAGTGTCCCCAGATGGGCTCTACTGTCACTGAAGTTGGTGGTGGAGGTAGTGGACGTACCTCTAGAGGGCAGAGGGAGTGGCCTTGGCTGGGCTCCTGAGGCGGCCCCTGAGGGCTGTTTTGCCCCCTCTCTTGCACTCCTGCTGGTGAACAGGAACTCTGGAGCTGAACTAGAGGTGGGCTCAGGTCTCACTTAGGCAGGGTCACAAGCTGGAGAGTCTGTGTGTGACCCTTACAGTGAGTGTGAGCTCCCCTGGGGCTGGAGGCTAGCAGGCTCTGGTCTGCCTTTAACTGGGCACCCCTGGCATTCCCTAAGGGTGGTTTTGTGCCTTCTGTCTCACCTGACCACAGGAACTCTGGAGCGAAACTGACGCGGGCCCAGAGCACATTTGGGGGGCCTCTTCACTCTGGGATCTCTGGAGGCCACTCTTACTCTGGGTGTACCTTCCTCTGTGGCTGGTAGCAATCAGACTCTGGTCAACCCTTAGTTGGACACCTGTGGAGTTTCCTGAGGGTGGATCTGGACCTTCCTTAGCTCCTGCCGGACCCCAGGACCTCTGGAGCAGAACTGGGGTGGACCCAGGCTGCCCTTGGGTGGGCTGCCTCGCGCTGGTGTCTCTGGAGTGACTCTTGCCCTGAATTTGGGCTCCCCAGTGGCTAGAGGTAGCAGTCCCTGGTCTCCCTTTGGCTGGACAACTGTGGAGGTTCCTGAAGGCGGATCAGTGCCCTCTGCAGCTCCTGCCAGTCCACAGGAACTCTGGAGTGAAAATGGGGAGGGCCCAGGCTGCCCTTGGGCAGGGCTGCCTCACGCTAGGGTCTCTGTGGGGACTCTTTTTTTTTTTTTTTTTT